>JABUQX010054063.1:7500-10000 GCA_015478945.1 Trachelipus rathkii | reverse complement strand
TATAATATAATTATATATAATATATAATATATAATATTATATATATATATATATATATATATATATATATATATATATATATATAATTATATATATATATATATATACTATTCTATGCCAGCCTCTAGAAGCAGCCACAATCCATATCTCAAAACTTACAATAGCGTAAGGGAAAAAAAGAATACAATTGTTGGAATCGTGGCAAAAATTTCCGACGGGAAACTGTAAAAAAATAAAAATAAACAAAAAAATAAAAAAAATTTCGCTCATTTAATAGCCACGCGGTAGTACAACAAATACAGTTTTGCGAATCCTTGCAAATTTTATTAGGGAAAATGTAAAAAAAAAAAAAAAAAATTTAAACATAAAAATTGGCTATTTTTGGGAGGGGAAGCTGGAGCCATAGTATATATATATATATATATATATAATTATATAATTATATATATATATATATATATATATATATATATATAAATATATATATATATATATATATATAATATATATATATATATATATATATATATATATATATATATATATTAGTGGTGGCTCCATCAAAAAAGAGACAGTATGATGAGAGTTACATCAAATACGGGTTCACTTCAATTTATAAAGGCAGTCGAATACAACCACAGTGTGTCGTATGCTACAAGGTCTTGTCTGAGGAAATGAAAAAAAAAAAAAAAAAAAAAAAAAAAAAAAAAAAAAAAAAAAAAAAAAATCCATATCTCGAAAACTACAAAAGTTGTATTGAAATGAAAAACATTTTTGGAATAATTGTAAAACTTTTGGTGCGAAAAATGTTGTTTAAAAAAAAACAAATAAAAAGAAAAAATTAAACATAAAAAAATTGTGCAAACGTTTTTGGCGGGGCTAAAAATGAGTATATATATATATTATTTGTAAAGGTATTACACGGCAATTTAGGGGGCTCGAGCCGACGGGAACACAGGGGGGACGTTTCCATACCCCGTAGGGGGGGCGGAGGAACCCCGCGACACCCAAATACCAAAGAGGCGGGGGGTTCCGGAGACCCTCCCGGAGGGGGGAATTAGTCCTACCCGTAGTTCCCCGGAAGGCGAGAGACCCCGACTCCTGCCATCAGTGCGGTATACCTTGGGTATTCTTTAGTTAAAAAAAAAAAAGCAAATTTAATAGAAAGTCTATTTATTTTAAGGAGTAACCAATAAAAGGTCTCTAAACTAGGCTTCTAATCATGAATCTACTATTAATTATTAACAATAATTTTTTAATTTTTTTATTTTTTTACATTTTCCTAATCAAAATTTTACAAGGATTCCAAAAAATGTATTCCTTGTTTCGCGTAGCTTATTGTAGTTTTTGAGTTATTAATTTTTTATTTTTTTTTTATTTTTTTTTTTTTTTTTTTTTGCATTTTGCCGCACTAAAATTGGACCAGCATTCCAGCAATGTTTCCGTTTTTCCTAGGTAGGTTTTAGTATTTTGAGATATGATTGTGCTCTTCTAGAGGTGGGACCATATTAATATATATATATATATATATATATAATATTAATATATAGTATACTTATATATATATATATATATATATTATATATTATATATATATATATATATATATAATATTAATATATATATATATATATATAGTATATATATATATATATATATATATTATATATATATATATATATATATATAAATATATATATATAATATATATAGTTGATGCAAGGTAACATCCCCCGTGCATCCGCGGAGCATCCGCACATTAATAAAGATCCGCATCCGCATCCGCATCCGTCATCCGGCCATCCAGCGCTTTTCCTTGGCGGATTCTGGCGGCGATATTTATTGTCGAGATTTGATAAGAAATTTTATAATAATAAAATACTTGAAGATGAATCTGAACGCAAAACTTTAAATGAGAGACATGGGACTGGATCAGCTGGGTGATAATGATGACTCATATCTTACACGCGATGAGGGAGTTGTGGCATGAGAGTAGATGGTGTGTGCGAAGCGGGGTCGAGCATGAGATAGTGAGTGATGGCAGAAATGATCAGCGATCTCGTACCGAAGCTGTCTGTCTCCAATTTTAATGCCATTTAATCTCGGATGCGTGAGAGTGAGAGCGATTGTGAACGCAAGATGCTGCAGAGATGAAGAGGATGATGAGCGGTGTTAAAGAAGAGAGATGGAGATGTTGTGTGATTAATGTAAAGAGACGTAGAGGCTGAGCGAGGAAAGACGCGGTATGGTTGCGGTGGGGTGTGAGAGGAGTGTATCGGAGTGGAGCGTCAGTAGAGTATGTGGCCGAGCTTCGTGTGACCGCGGTGATGAAAGGGGCAAGGTCTTTGTAACACAATATTGGGAACAAGTTAAATCGCCCACTTGTGTTGCAGTTTTTGAAAAGAGCGTGCGAATCGCGAACGATATGTCGCGGGTTGAGATGTAGCCGCGAGCGCCAGTTTGAAGAGAAGAAAGACGAGGATGGTATACAGAAACCAAC
>JABUQX010054063.1:0-2500 GCA_015478945.1 Trachelipus rathkii | reverse complement strand
CTTCAAGCTTGCTAAGTAGCCCTCGAACCGAATGTGGTAAAAACACATGGTCTTTTCTCGACTGTAATGTTTCTTTCATATTGGATATTTCTAGCAATACTTCTACAGCTGAAATATTGTCTCCTTCAATCTTCATAACTTTGTGAAAAGAAGCTGCTTGGGAATGAATTAAATGAAGCCATATTTCAGCAAGGGGATTTTCAAAAAACATTTTTCAAAACCTCTGGAATTTTTCGGACGTCAAAGTATGGTTTCAGTCCAGGAAAGAGTTTCAACACTTTCGATAACAGGCATTAAAGCAAGCCATTTTGTTTTTCTGTATCCAAGGAGCTGTTTATACTCAATCTCGACAAAATAGCAAAATTCCTTAAGCTCTTCTACTCGAACGGTATAAATGTAAAAATACGAATATATTTTTACAATTACAGCTTCAACATCAACAAGGAGGCAATCGCTACCACATTGCACTGCGTTATGCAGAATATGAGCGAAACATCCTATTCCAATTAACTCTCTGCCCATGAAGGTATTCAGCTTTCTAAAAATGTTATTTACTCCTTTTCTTGCATGGCCCCCAAAATTACAATTTGTGTTATCACCACAAAAACCAACTACTTTTTTGTGTAAATCATAATTTTTAATTAAATCTATTAAATAATTTACGACTATGTCAGAGGTCTATGAAGGGAGAGATTGAAGGTCAAGGAGCTTTACCTGAACTCCTACGTATGGCTGGAAGAAACGAACCATAACGGGAAACAGTTTAATGTATCCATGGTTACTCGCATTGATTAAAAGTGTTACACAGTGGGCATCTTTTATTTGTTGTCGTAGTTGTTAGTTCTGCCTCAGCATATGGAGCAAAAACATTTAAAACAATTGTTTCGCACTTTGTTCTAGCACAAGAAAATTTGGCTCAAAGCATATCTTAAAAATCTTACTAGCGCAATCTGCAGATCTAAAACTTTGATTTTCTCTCACAGTATGGTACGCCCACAAACCTTTTGCAGCACTAACTTCTGTATCCTTCGAGGTAGGTGTCATTCTTTTGAAGTATTTTGTTACTTCCTTGCTCGAGATGCAGAGATATCAGCTGCCTTGTGCCTTTTGGTGTTGAGATGCTTGATGATATCACTACCTCCACCGTGGGCTATACTGAAATCGCTTTTACACTTTTCACACCTTACATCACTTTCTGAGGTCGTTTTGCGAATAAAAGAATACATAGATTTCAGGCTTTCATTAAAAACACACTTCCTTTTTGTAGTAGACATGGTTATTACATTATTTGAAGCACTACTCCTTAATCCTTGTTAGCTTGAACAACTTCGATAGTTGACTAATTGATATCACTTCATCATTGGACATTGGTGAGTGAAATTCACTGAAACACAGGGACGTTTTAAAACGAAATTTATCAATCGTAATTCGTACATTTATAATAAAAGTTCTTTAATCGTCCCATATAATATGGCTATATTCAGTATATTGTCAAAGTCATATTGGTTCGGAACGAAATAATTCGTAACATAGCCGAAAGTATTTGGAACATTTCTAAAAGAATTAAAATTAAACATCTCATCAGTTATATATATATATATATATATATATATATATTCATTATTTTTTTTTTTTTTAATATATATATAATATATAATATATATATATTATATATATATATATATATATATATATATATATATATATATATATATATATATAATATATATATATATATTTATTATATATATATATAATATTATATAATATATATATAATATATAAATTATATATAAATTTTTTAAATTAATAATTTATATTAACTATTATAATTATTTGAAAAGGGAAAAATTGCGGGATCTCTCTGGAAAAAGCGGGACTTCTTAGAAAAAAGCGGGACATTTTTTTCTATTTTAAAAAAGCGGGACAGGGTCGAAAAAAGCGGGACTGTCCCGCCTAAAAGCGGGACTATGGTCACTTTAATATATATATATATATATATATATATATATATATATATATATATATATATATATATATATATATATATATATATATATATATATATATATATATTTCTATATATATAATATATATATATATATATATATATATATATATATATATATATATATATATATATATATATATATATATATATGTGCCACCACTCGCGGAAATTTGCTTGTTTTATACGAGGGTCAAAAACAGGAGCCAAAACCTGCCCAATTCATAATTCCTCCATTCCTAAATACCACGAAATATTCTTTGCAATGAGAAGATGAAAGAAAATATCACTTCGAAGTAATTTTTTAATATAAAAGACAAATTAAATAAAAATCAACCACTCCAACCCTAAGTTTAACACAAATCTCTAATGTTAGCGCAGAAGAGGGAGGGAGATTGAATGCAGCAGGATTAACAGCCTAAGGTAGGGAGTTCCACAGAAGAGAGGTGGCTGAAAAGAAATAGGCAGTCAGGCAACGAATAAGCACACACT
>JABUQX010054062.1:15000-16851 GCA_015478945.1 Trachelipus rathkii | reverse complement strand
TTATATATATATATATATATAATTTATATATATAAATATATAATATATAGTATATATTTTATATGATATAATATATATAAAATAATATATATAATATATATATAGATCATATATATATATAGTATATATATATTTATAATATATATATTAATATTATATATACTATATTATATATATATGTAATAAGAATATATATATATATATATAATATATATAATAATATATATATATAATATAATTATAGTTATAGTTATATTATATATATATATTATATAAATATTAATATATATATATATATATATATTATATAATAATATATATATACTTATATATATATATATATATAATATTATTATATAATATATATATATATATAATACTATATATATATAATAACTATATATAAATATAATATAAAATATATAATATAATATATATAAAATCATATATATATATATATATAAATATATACTATATATATATATATAATAATAATATAAATATATATATATAATAATATATAAATATAATATTAATAAAATATTATATATATTTATATACTAATATATATATAACTATATTTATTAAAATAATATATTATAATATTATAATATATTATAACTATTATAATATATATATATATATATATATTATGTATAATACTCCACGCCGTTATCACTATAATAATTTGTTCGCCTTATATATTCCATACTCCTTCCCTCTAGCATACTTGCACATAAAAAACTCGAATTCCTCTATACTCCACATCAGATGGTCCACTAATCTACTCTATGATCACAGTATAATATTATAGAATATAGTGCATCTCGACATGATTACATTTATACTCCCGTGTACCTATATATATACAATCCAATACCATTCCTAATAACTAACACTTATATTCTAACGACTGCTTTAATCCAACGGCATGTACATTCCTGTGAACGATCGCTCGCAGTGTTCTGGACTCGATAAGCTGACCCTACTATTATATAATATAATATATATATAAAATATATTTGTTATAATATATATATTATAATATAATTATTAGAAGATATATATATATAATATATATATTATATAGTATATATATTAAATATATAATATATAATAGTATATATATTATATTGGGTAAAATATCTAAGTATTTGATCTAAAAATTTCTTAAGTTCTGATAAAAAGTGTTAATGTTTTTAAAAAAAATTTTATGCTAAGTGGCAAGCTTCTGCAATTATGCCAGAAGCTTGCCACTGATTTAAATTTCTTTTTTTTAAATAAAAAAAAAACTTAACTTAACCTTTCTGAACTCAGAAATTTTTTTTGAACTAAAAAAAATTGAATTTTCAGAAAATATTTATATCAAATACTAGATATTTACCATAATAATATATATATTATAATAATAATATATAGTATAATATAAACATATATTATATATATATAAATATAATAATATATTATATTAATATATAATATATAATATATTCATACAAACAATATATATATATATATAATTATACATATATATATATATGATATAAATAATAATATATAATAATATATATAATATATATATATATAATATACATAGTATATATATATATTATTCATACAAATATATTATTAATAATATATTATATATATATATATATATATATATAATATATATATATATATAATATATATATTATATATATATATATATATATATTAATTATACATATATATAAAATATAACTATATATATATAATAATAATATAATATATTATATATAATATATATATATATATAATAATATAAATATATAATACATATATATATTATAATAATATATATATATAACA
>JABUQX010054062.1:0-2500 GCA_015478945.1 Trachelipus rathkii | reverse complement strand
TTGTGAGAATTGACAAGAAAATTTTTTTGAAGATAAATATCATTAAATAATAATAACAAATAACATAAATATAGAAATTAAAATATTATTATATCCAAAAAACATTTGAAATATATCTTTGTCATGCGATTGGAGATTATATTTTGAGAACCAGATTTAAAGGAAAAGAATATTTACATAACAATGCTAAGGAATACTTTCATATATATATATATATCAGGGTTGGGTTCAAGCACATTTTTTCAAGTACAAGTACAAGTACAAGTACTCTAGAATTGTTCAAGTACAAGTCCAAGTACAAGTACTCTAGAATTTGTTCAAGTACAAGTACAAGTACAAGTACATGGTATCAGTACAAGTACAAGTACAAGTACTTTATGAAAACTTGACATATATATATATATATATATACTATATATATATATATATATATATAATATATATATATATATATATATAATATTATATATATATATATATATATATATAATATATCATTTCATCATCATATCATCATCATCATCATTCATCATCATCATCGATTCATTATCGATCATCATCATCACCCCAACCTATTTATCTCCCCAAGACCGCGATCAAGGTGCGTAACATATTACCGGAAACATAAATAGTAGAAGAATATGAAAGCAAGTATCAAAAAGAAAGCCCAGCCTACCGTCCCCTTTATACCTTTTGGTGAGAACGGCGTCGCAGTCAGAAAAAAATCCACCCTAGAGCTTCACGCGACCGCGATGGACCTCAACTTACTGGACCCTCGTCAATGTGGGTTTCATCCTTGGCCCAGGTGGGCTTAAACCATACCTCTTCACAAAACCCACCATTCCGCTCCTGTTATGCACCTTTCTTTCTCGCCTCTGCCAAACTCACATTTCTCTCTTCCAGGCATTCCTTTTTCTGACTCATTTCACCTTGTTCTTCTGTCTTCCCATCGGTCGATTTCCCAAACACACTTACCACTAAACAACCGTTTTAACCGAACCGTTTGTCATTCCATCCTTTTCCACACGACCAAACCATCTCAAAGTACTTTATTTTCTCTCATTTACACCAATCTCCACACCAAACAACTCTCTATACGTTCATTCCTCATTTTTTCATTTCTTTTCACACCTAATACGCCCATAAGATTTCCATCGGAACACATTGTAATTTAGATCCTATACCTCTTATTTCCAGACCATAGTCCCACTACTATACATTAACACGGGGTAAAAACATACCCTCATGTAAAGCACCCTAGCGCACTCAACACTTAGTCCCTTTACATCCACCAACGATTTACTTGCACCAGGCACCTTCGTGCCTTTCACAATTTTCCTACTACACTCTGCATCATCCGCTTCCCTTTTCATTCAACAATATCCAAATATTTAAATTCAGACACTTTTTCCAGCTGTCTCACCATCTAACTATAACTTCACACCGAGGACTGTTCTCACTCACAACATAACCTTTACTCTTATCTACGTCTTTACTTTCAAACCCTTTCTTTTATCACATCCTACCAAATCTCTCTACTAGTCCTCTCAAACTCTCTTCAGATTCGCCACACCAAAAACCAAATCAATCCTTCATATAATAGGTAGGGGAATCCTCCACTCTCATCCATTCTCCATCAATTCTAACTCTTATCCCTTGTCACCCCCTACCTCTATTCTTATCATAAACCTCATCCAATATACCAGGATTGGGATTGCCAAGGAGACATACCACATCCCTTTCTCACTCCGCCTATTAATATTAAAATAATCACTTTCGACCCTATTTAAATTCTTACACATGATTCACTTATCGTCATACATACTTTTGATCTATTCAGGAAGCTACCACCAACACCATATCACTAACACCGGCCTGCCATAGATTCCGTATTAATCCATTATCGCCTGCTGTACAAATCCATAAATTCTAATACAATTTCATTCTTCTCTCACCTCAATATCCCAACATTTGTTTCAATGTACAGATTTGACCCACACATCCTTCTACAACTTCTAAACGCACCTTATTCTTCCCCAAATTAGTTCTTCACTCATTCGACGCACTCTTTCGACCAAAATCATCAACATATATTCTTCCCTACAACACTCAATAAACAAATTACCCTATAATACTTACAGTTAGCCTTTTCCCCCTTACCCTTAAATAAATGTACTAATATTGACCTCATCCATCCCCATCGGAACATATACCCTCTATAAACGTTTGTATTATATACAGATCTTCCAAATTTCAATGAATTCACTCATTCTCGCCGTATTATTAAATATATATTATATAATATGATATCTGTGAGGTGAATGCTTGAAGAGAGTTTGAGATAAGGGATGGAATAGAAAAAGATATTCGGAGGTGTTGGTGTAATAAAGGATGGGTTTGAACAGTAAACGTAGATAAGAGTAAGGTTATGTTATGAGTGAGGACAGTCCTCGGTGTGAAGTTTGCTAGGATGGTGATCAGCTGAAGAATCTGCTCTCTT
>JABUQX010054061.1:2500-10000 GCA_015478945.1 Trachelipus rathkii | reverse complement strand
CATATGTTTTACTGCTTTAACTCACATATTTATTAACATTACATACCTTAAAGCAGTAAATCAGTAAATCAATAGAGTGTTACATAGCAACAAGGGGGATTAGTATGGCTTTTGTTTTACTGCTTTACTGCTTTAAGCCCATATGTTTAATTGCTTTACTGCTAACCTATATGTTTTTACTGGCTTTAACTCATATGCTTTAATGCTTTAACTCATATATTTATTAACATTATGTTTTTTATTTTGTTTTAATACTTTTTATTTTTATTATTTTTTATTTATTTTTATTATTTATTATTATTTTATTATTATTATTATTTTTATTATTATTTATTATACTTAGTGTTATTTACTTCATGCCTATGGTTATTATTATTTAGCACACACACACACACACACACACACACACACACACACACACACACACACACACACATACACCCACACACACACACACACACACACACACTGTTTAAACATATCAAATAAGTTCTGATGAACATAACGTATAATTTTATTAAAACTATTTATGTTTTAATAAATACGTAACATTTATATTAACTCATCAATATAACTAAAAATTTTCAAAGTTTCTTTAAAACTTCTATATAAATCAATCATTATCTTTGAACAAAGAATTTATTATTAACTGTTAATACTTTTTGTTTATAAATTTTATAACTATCAAGTTTTAAAATAATTTTTACTAAAATTTTATGAAATTTTATTAAAAACATATATTTTACGTACCTTAAAGCAATAAATCAGTAAATCAGTAAGGCAAGCCCCTAGCATCCCTCTACACCAAGCTATGCCACGTTTTGTTCTATTGACTTACTGCTTTACATCAACTTTAGGCAATAATAAGTATTAAAAAAAACAAAAATAAGTTCTTCTCTGCTAACATAACATGTATTTTATTAAAATCATTCTAGATTTTTATTTAAAAATAACAATTATTCACTTACATTTATATTATTCGCTCCATGTTAACTAAAAATATTTCAAAGTTTTTTTAAATAATTCGGATTTTCTTTATTATTATTATTATTATCTATGTACATTGACAATCCATCACGAGAAAACCCGCACTCCTTACAGATACGAAATTGACCTTCTCTGTTAAATGTGATGAAATAACTACTTTAGGCCTAAATTTAAGATAAGCCTTTTTGTACCCCTGGCTGATTTAAGCCTAATACCAGGTCAAAAAGTCATTCCTTTTTGTACCCCTTTCTGTAAAATGTGGTGCAATAACTACGTTAGGCCTAATTTAGGCCTAAATTTAGGATAAACCTTTTTTGTAGCCCGGGCTGATTTAAGCCTAATACCAGGTCAAAGGTAATTCCAGTATAGACAAGAATCGAGAATCAATGTTATTATTATTTTATAAATATATTTCAAACTGAAACATGCTGGATCGGTAAGATCCTTTAAGCAGGTAAGAAGGAAATGTTTACCTTTCTTGTGAGTGGACGGAGTAATCCTTATCTCTATATGACTGCGCATGTGATTGGTCGAGAATTATTTAGTTCTTTTTGGAAGTATGTAAAAACATGTTTTTTCATATCCTGAGCCTAAGCTTCGGATTGGGTGAAAATTATCTTAGTTCTTTAAACTTATATTTGAGCAGGTAGTGTTTTAGATCCAAACTCATTTTAAAATCATACTCGTTTTGGTTGCTAAGCGGTGCACAAGTTCTCTGGTTTGTAATAAAAGTGTTTTATTTTCACTAAGTGCATATCATGATTCACCTTAACAGGTATACCTCAATACAAGACATTGTCCAGTGGGAAATCAAGATCCCAGGAAGTAGGGTTTCATTCTTATATAAAAGAAAACCCGATGGATTTGAATTTTTCAAGTGTGCTACCCATTCACCCTGTTATATAATACCAAGCGTATTTTCGTGAGTCCAGATGAATTACTTTGTATATGTAATTACACTGAAGAGTGGCTTACAGAATACTTTAAACCAAGCTCAGCTTTAAACTGGACCGAAACAGTTATTAGCCTGCGTGAAGAAACCAACGATAAGCAACTTACTCTAGCATTTTATAAACATCAAAACATAATCAGTTTGGAAGTTAGATTATGGGAGAGAAATAAAGAAACAGCAGTATTTGAACCTACATCATTTGGATTCTACATTTCAGGCCTAGCGCAGATGAAATATATGTTAGAGGTACGTAGGCGAAGTTTAATGCAGATGGAAAAGAAGACAATGTGTATGTAATTGGGCGGCTGTGGCACAGTGGATGTTATACCAAGAATACTACGCATTTAAGAAAACCCTGATCGATGATCCTACGCTCATCATCGATCGCTTCCTAAGTTCTATAGACATACAGAAATTCATTTATCTACTTAGAAAACAATGGCAAGAAAGTATTTATGCAGGTGATCCAGAATGTAAATATACTATGATATCTGAGAGGGAACTTTTTACATATGTGTTATTAACTGAAGGTATTACTGAGATACGAAACTATATCATCGATAATGATATAAATGATTGGCATATTTGCAAAGATTTAGAGAGTTTTAATATAAAATAGTCATAAACATCATGTGTAAAATGTATGTGGAAGTGTTATATATAATAATATTCCTGTATTATATTTAATGTTAACCTTATATATATAAAATCATTGTAAATATATTTAACACGCTTGTATATATTTAATTGGTGTAAACCCCTTTTAATTAATATTATATATATATATATATATATAATATATATATATATTATATATATATATAATATATATATATATAATATATATATATATATATATATAAATATATATCTATATATATATATATATATTATATAATAGATATATAATATATATATATTATATACATATATATATATATAATATATATATATATATAATCATTGTAAGATAATGATTATTAAATTTCTAATTATATAGAAAGATTGTATTATCCTTATTTTGCTTTCTTAAATAATATGTACATGATATGTTAAGAGTTTAAAATTAACGAACGTTAGGCTCAGGATATTGAAAAAACATGTTTTTACGATACTAAAAACCCAAAAAGCGATAAAATAATTCTCGACCAATCACATGCGCAGTCATATAGAGATAAGGATTACTCCGTCCACTCACAAGAAAGGTAAACATTTCCTTCTTACCTGCTTAAAGGATCTTACCGATCCAGCATGTTTCAGTTTGAAATATATTTATAAAATAATAATAACATTGATTCTCGATTCTTGTCTATACTGGAATTACCTTTTGACCCGGTATTAGGCTTAAATCAGCCCGGGCTACAAAAAAGGTTTATCCTAAATTTAGGCCTAAATTAGGCCTAACATAGTTATTGCACCACCATTTTACAGAAAAGAGGTCAGTTTTAAAAATAGTATTTTGACCTGGTATTAGCCTAAATCGCCCCAGGGTACAAAAAGGCTTATCCTAAATTTAGGCCTAAAGTAGTATTTCAACCACATTTTAACAGAGAGAGGTCCAGTTTCGTATCTGTAGGAGTAGCGGGTTGTTGTGTTTTCTCGTGTTGGATTGTCAATGTACATAGATAATAATAAAGAAAATCCAAATTATTTAAAAAAAACTTTGAAATATTTTTAGTTAACATGGAGCGAATAATATAAATGTAAGTGAATAATTGTTATTTTTAAATAAAATCTAGAATGATTTTAATAAAATACATGTTATGTTAGCAGAGAAGAACTTATTTTGTTATTTTTATACTTATTACATGACTAAAGATGATGTAAAGCAGTAAGTCAATAGAACAAAACGTGGCATAGCTTGTGTAGAGGAATGCTAGGGGCTTGCACTTAACTGATTTACTGATTTATTGCTTTAAGGTACGTAAAAATATGTTTTAATAAAATTTCATAAAATTTTAGTAAAAAATTATTTTAAAACTTGGTAAGGTATAAAATTTATAAACAAAAAAGTATTAACATTAATAATAAATTCTTTGTTCAAGATAATGATTGGATTTATTATAGAAGGTTTTTCGAGAAACTGAAATATTTTAGTATAAAATTGAATGAGTATATAAATGTTACAATTTAATTTAAAACAATAAAATGTTTTAATAAATGTATACGTTATGTTCATACAAAAGAGTTATTTGATATGTTTAAACAGGGTGCGTGTGTGTGTGTGTGTGTGTGTGTGTGTGTGTGTGTGTGTTGTGTGTGTGTTTGGGTGTGTGTGTGTGTGTGTGTGTGTGTCTGTGTTAAATGATAATAACAATAGCATGAAGTAAACAACACTAAGTATAATAATAAAAATTATAAAAAAAAAAAAATTAAAAAAAATAAAAATAAAAATAAAATAATAAAAATAAAAATAAAATAATAAAAATATAATAAAAATAAAAAATATTAAAAAAAATAAAAAACATAAGTATTAAAACAAAATAATGAGTTAAAGCAGTAAAAACATATGAGTTAAAGCAGTAAAAACATATGTTAAAGCAGTAAAGTAGTAAAAACATATGAGTTAAAGCAGTAAAGCAGTAAAACAAAAGCATACTAATCCCTTTGTTGCTATGTAACACCTCTATTGATTTACTGATTTACTGCTTTAAGGTATGTAATGATTAATAAATATATGAGTTAAGCAGTAAACATATGAGTTAAAAGCGCTAAAGCAGAAAACAAAAGCATACTAATCCCTTGTTGCTATGTAACACCTCTAATTGATTTTTTACTGATTTACTGCTTTAAGGTATTGTAATGTTAATAAATATATGAGTTAAAGCAGTAAAACATATGAGTTAAAGCAGAAAAGCAGGTAAAACAAAAGCATACTAATCCCCTTGTTGCTTATGTAACACCTTATTGATTTATGATTTATTGCTTAAGGTAGTAATGTTAATTAAATATTATGAGTTAAAGCAGTAAAAACATTACAAGTTAAAGCAGTAAAGCAGTAAAACAAAAGCATACTAATCCCCTTGTTGCTATGTAACACCTCTATTGATTTACTGATTTACTGCTTTAAGGTATGTAATGTTAATAAATATATGAGTTAAAGCAGTAAAACATATGAGTTAAAGCAGTAAAGCAGTAAAACAAAAGCATACTAATCCCCTTGGTGATATGTAACACTTCTAGTTGATTTACTGATTTACTGTTTAAGGTGTCTGTAAAGTATATGTTTTAATAAAATTTCGTACAATTGTAGTAAAAAAAAATGATTATATATCAGACACTCTGGCTTTTTCTTCTTACATACATTTTATAAAAAATTATAAATTAAAAAGTATTAAGTAAAAAATATAAAAGAAAAAATAATGTTAATAAATATATGAGTTAAATAATAGGTCTGTAATGAGTTACAATTTTAGGATCGCGAAAATGTTTTTAATAAAAATGTTTAAGTATGAATGACTCATAGTATATATATTTTTCATTCGCTCGGGAATATTGCGCCTGCGGGCGCACGCGGCGGCGGGTACGCTGAAATATTGCGCCTGCGGGCGCACGCTGCGGGAGGGATTGCGGAAATATTGCGCCTGCGGGCGCACGCGACGGTCGGGAACGCGGCGGGTCGCACCTGCGGGTGCGAGGTCGTGGGCCATCACGCGTAGGGACATGCTGCGTTCCGCGTGTTCCAGCTTATGAAATTAGGGGTTAGACGATTAATATTAACTGCTGTTCTTGGAATCTGTAGGGTAGAGATGAGGCCATCAAAGATGAATCATCAATAATGCTGCAAAAGATGACGTCATCAAAGATGATTATCAAAGAGGAACCGTCAAAGTTGAACAACAAAGTTGAGCCATCAAAGTTGAGCCAACAAAATTGAACCATCAAAGTTGAGCCAACAAAGTTGAGCCATCAAAGTTGAGCCATCAAAGATGAGGCATCAAAATATCGAGAGTGTGTGTATATCTGTGTGTATCTGTGCGTGAGTGTAAGTGTAAGTGCCTATGGGTGAGTGTAAGTGTCTATGTGTGAGCTTAAGTGGTCTATGGGGTTAGTAAACTTATTTTGTATGTGTGTATGTGGTGAATAAGGTACATTGTGTATGGTGTAAGTGTAAGGTAAAGGTCTATGGTAAGGTGCCAGTGCGAAAGTGTCATTAGTTGTGTGTGTGTGTGTGTGTGTGTGTGTGTGTGTGTGTGTGTGACAAAAAACTAATGTCGTGGAGATGCGTGCTCGGATGTAGATAGGTCAGAGGGTCGCGTCGTTTGTGTGTGAATGTACAGTGAATGCTAAGTGTGTGAGTCTAAAGCTCGATAAGTGTCAGTGATGGCCAGTCGAATAACGTGACTACGGTGCAGGTAAGGCGTATACGTATCTAGCTCGATGTATGTACTGTCGAGCATGGAGACCGACTACGTTGTATATAAGTGCTATAAACTGGGGGTGTGTGATGTAGTGTCTGATGGCGTGAGTGATAAGTATGTAATATAAGTGTATAAAGTAGCCTAGCTGGTGGTGTGCTGTGTGTGTGTGGTATAATAGCCTAGCTGGTGTGTGGTTTGTTATATGTGTGTGTGTGTGTTAAAGTAATATATTATATATATTATATATTATATATATATATATATATATGTGTATGTGTGTGTGTGTAGAATATATATATATATATATATATATATTATATATATATATAATTATTATTAGTTTTGACTAAGTCAAATTGGTGGATTTGCAGTTACAGCAAATTGACAACCCCTAGGGTGCTTTGTAGATTTACAGGAGCATGTTTGGGTAGTGGGTTGACTGGGCCATCCTCGTTAGCCCCATGTGGCTTTTTACTGTCTCTATATTCTTAATGTCTTAATGTATATATATATATATATATATATATATATATATATATATATATATATATATATATATATATATATATATATATATATATATATATATATATATTATATATATATATATATATATTATATATATTATTATTTATATTTATTATTGGGTTTCCACGTGTTTGTACGGTTCGAATTCAATGTAACGTTTCACGTGGCGATTCTCAAGACGAGAGACCTAATAACAAAAATAAAATAAAAATAATTAAAATAAAAATAAAAATAATTACAATACGTAAATAATTAAAATAATTCAAATAAAAATGATTAAAATAAAAAATAAAATTTTCGGTATTAAAGATGTGGAGCATTGATAGCAAAGTAACTGGTCCCGAAATGCGCCGCAGACAAAAAATGCCCTCTCTCATCTCTCTCTCTCTCTCTCTCTCTCTCTGCTCTCCCAACTCTCTCTCTCTCTCTACTCTCTCTCTCTTCTCTCTCTCTCATCTCTCTCTCTTTCTCTCTTTCTCTTTTTTTTATATATAATATATATAAAATATAATATATATATATAATATAAAGTATCCTAATATATATATATATATATATATATATATATTATATATATATATATAAAATTAATATATTATTATTATTAAATTATTATAATTTATTAATAATTATTATAATTATTATTGGGCTTCCACGGGTTCGGTTATATAG
>JABUQX010054059.1:0-18309 GCA_015478945.1 Trachelipus rathkii | reverse complement strand
CAATTTTAATAGGACCCTATGTCCCTATCTTACTATTAAATTATAAAACTAAAAACTTCTTCAGGTCCTTGTTACTATTCCTTGCTTAAATTAATTTCTGCCTCTCTCTTTGCCTTCTTATTGAACGGTTAAAGTTCGTTTCGATTTTTCCTATAATTTTTCTAAATCATCTTCCTATTACACCCTTGAATATTTTAAAACATCTAAGCTTTCATTGATAATAAGATTATCTCTCATATTCACCCAAGTGTTTTTCCTTCGCCACCCTAATGGGTTTATTTTTAAAAACATACTGACTGAATGTTTATCAAAATTTGCCTTAAAATGTTTCCCACATGATAAAACAGCTTTTTTGGTCTTTAAACTCTTATCCCAGTCAGTTATTTTTACTAAGCATGTCTCGTAATTTTGTATAAAATCGCATTTCGGAAATCTAGGATTTGTTCCTCTATTAGCTTGCAATTTGGGGCCCAGATATCACATTCATATTTAATCTAATTATATTATGGTCCCCTAAGTGCCTAAATTCTCCTCAACTCTAATCTTATCCACCATACGTTCATGCACTTATTAATAGTTAATATTGTCAGTGTATTGTGTCTTGTGGGTTCATGGACCATCTGGCCAAAAGTTATCTAGTATACAATTTATAAGTACTGAACTACTATGGTCCGTATTAGACAAGTAATCCCATTGAATGCCAGGAAAATTAAAATCTTCCCATTATGACTATACCTTTTCTTTTACTGTGCAATGCTGTCTCAATTTCTTTCACCAATTTCCGCAATCTAATTTTGACTCTGGCCAGGAGTCAGATAAGAATGCCCCTATTCTATATTGATTATATTAAACATGAAGGATTATCTACCATACCGATTCAAATATTCATGATTAGTTTTTAAAGTCAGTCATAATACAGATTGAAATATTAAAGTTTATTTATATAAAGCCCCACACCCCCACCTTTCTTTCCATCTACGCTGGTATAAATAAAGTGAATATCCGTCAATCAATTTCATATCCTGAAAGGAGTCTCCATATAATTCTTCATTAACCCGTGCCTCAGTTTGCAAATAATGTCAAGATTCTCATTTATGGCATAACTAATCAGGCTAATCTTTTTTATTTCTAAGGCTAGAAGCATCTTGTGTAAAAGCATCTGAATATTCGAAAGTGCTTTATTTTTATTGGTAACATCATTATTTGACCTGTAAGCAACACTAGTTTTATTATATTCGACCACTATTTTACAGTTACCGATTGCTATTATTTGTATCCAGATTTATCCCATCACCCCCAACTTTCCTAGTTTTTTGCTAAACAAGTCTCCAAGCTGGTACTGTGAAAAGCCACACCCTTTACGACTCAAGTGAACTCCATCTGCCCTGCCCAAAAAGATTTTTATCCAGGGGGGAATTCTCTTCCACAAATCAAAAACCTTAATATTTTCTGAAAACATAATTTCTAACCTTTCATTTACACCTAAAGCCCTACTCCCCCTTCCTGACCTGCACCTAACCTCGGTAAAATCCCAGAAATCATGCACTCTTCTTCCACAGCTTTCATCTTCTGAATCAATCTCCTAGTAATCTGCTGATTAATTCTTCTGACCTTTCTATGTCCTCATATCATGTTACCCACATGCACAATCACATTTGGATTAACATTTGTAGAAATCAATCTCTCTATCTCTCCTATCCACGATATCACTCACACTCTGCCACCTGGATAACATACTCTCAATTGCTTGACTTCTTTTTATTTCTTATTATTGAAAAGTCCTATCTAGGTATCGTATGCTAGAGTCTCCAATTAGCATTGTATCCGTCTTCCCTTTAGAAAACTCAACATTACATGGCACTCTGTCTGATCCCTCCCCATCTGGAAGACAGTCGAAACTGTTACTGCAGGTCACAGGTTGACTTGACTTTCGAGATCCTCATCTTTAAATTATGTATTCTAGTTCCTACAACCTCTATATTATCTGCCAGACCTATTTTCAACTAATTTATCCTTTTCCCCCTCTCTTCCTGCCTAGGTGAATCCCTATTCCTGTCTACCCCCTATATCCCGCTCCCTCCTCGCCCCGACATCCCTAACTTTTTTCTTGACACTTTCCTCCTTTCTCAAACTTTTTTTTACTTTTCTTTCAATTCTTTCATATTTTTTCACTCAGTCTTGCAACTCCTTTCCTTAGCAACACATTCTCTGCATCACAACACAAGCAGGGCAAGCTATTCACATATTCACTCTCACAGTTCCACACGTTATCACAAGAGCAGTTACATTACTTTAAATTATTATCAACTTTAAACTTTAATACCTTGTACCTTCAATTACAACAGTTTAAATATCACTAAACCCTAAAAAGAAATAAACTAATGTCTTTAAAACAAACGCTTAAAATTTGAACAAGCTTATATCAAGCTTAGCCTAGGCCAGGATATATTAGATATATAAAATTTTGTTTTTTTTTTTTTAGGGTAGGCCTAACAGTAGTTAACTTGTACTAATTTTTTTTCACCCAACTTAAGTTACTAAATATCATAAGTCTAGAAAGAATTAGTAGTCTTAAAAAGCTTATAGCCATAAGGCCTAAGCTAAGTCTATATTAAAAATTGATTAAAAGTTAGGCTTAGGCTTATGGCTCTCGGTAAACTTAATGTCCCCTCTGAGAAATCGCCTTTCTACAGAACATTCCTAACCCTTCCGCCTCTCCTCATAGCTCTTACCCTCAAACCAGAAATCATCCTTGTTGCTCTACGTGCACTCTCTCTAGGCCATATCTAAGTCTTTCTTTAAATAAGGGCCCAAACTTGTGGACAATACTCTATTACTGGCCTAACATAGCTATTTATACAGTTTACTATTACTTCCCCTTTGCTCTTGTTAAAACAACATGCGATTATTATTTGCCAGCAGTCTTATTAGCTTTAGTTTTCTAGCTTCCAAAACACTGATTAGCTACTTTTCAAATTACTGCTTATATCACACCTAAATCTTTTTCTTGTCCACAGACTCAAGCAATTCCCCATTCCATATCGTAGTTAAAATTTTATTTGAGTAACCTAGGTGAAGAACCTTACACTATTAAAATTCATTTATTTGCCACTTATCTGCCACCCAAGAAGTTTATCGAGATCATATTTTTGAATCTTTATGCATCCGTCACTATTCCTAACTGAGGTAGCCAATTAGTTATCATCTGCAAACTTAGAAACCTTGCATTTAAGTCCGTGGTCTAAATCATTTATATATATGGAACAATAGTGGCCCAAGCACTGAACCCTGTGGACACCACTCTTCACTAGTTCCCATGATGATTTATTCCCATTCTAGTTGTACACACGTTTTCTTATTTTCCACCACTCTTTAATCAACCAGTGTACCACTCCAACCGTATACCACATTGCAATACTTTTTCATCAGCCTTTATGTGTGGAACCTTATCAAAGGCTTTACTAAAGTCTAAATATATATCATCAACTGGATCTCCTCGGTCGATACATCAGTAATGTATTCCATAATTCTAAAAGGTTTTTGTTTGACATGACCTACCCTTTCTGAAACCGGGCTGGGAGTCATACAATACCTTGTTTATCTTTAAATATTTCTCTCATATGGACCTTTCAGTAACTTTCCAGAACCCTTTACAACCAGAGATGTTAAGCTAAACTTCGCCTATAATTTCCCAAATCTCCTTACTACCTTTCTTATAAATGGCAAACATTTGCCATTTTCCAGTCATCTGGTTACCGTCACCAAAATCTGTTTAGATCGACATTAAAAAATTCAAAACAGTGCTTTGCAATGCTGGGTCACTACCCTCTTCAGAAATTCTACCATATATACCATCAGGCCTGCCAGCTTTTACTTGGGTCAAATTATGTTCTTAATAAACGTTTTATATCTGTTTACACAAAATTCAAATTCGTAGTCTATTTGTTACATGCATACAAGAACTATTAGTCTCCAAACTAGTTATCTAATCTTTCCTCAGTAAACACTGAAGCAAAATAAGCATTGAAAAGTTGACCATTTCTTATCTGAACTCACTAAATTTTCATCAATTTTATTGACCAATTGTCCTTATATCTTACTTTTAAATGCGTATAAAGCTAAAACTTCTTCAGATTCTTTATTTACTATTCCTAGGCTAAATTAATTTCTGCCTTCTCTTTGATTTTTCTTATTGACTGGTTAAAGTTCATTTCTATTTTTTCCTATAATTTTCAAATCATCTTCCCTTTACTACCCTTGAATATTTTTAAAAATCTATGCTTTTCATTAATTTCTCTCTTATCTCTCTATTCTATCACCAAACAGGTTTTCTCTTGCCACCCTAATGGGGTTTATGATACCCAAACCATCCACATGCAGTAATAACTAAGTTATGGTCACGCATGTAGTCTAACATCAATAACTACTATAACTAAAACCGCCAATTTCGCTTTCGTCTTAAATATATATATATGATACGCAACCTATCCATATACCTATCTAAATGTTGCAATCGAGTCACACTCACAACCTCCTGTTGCAGACTATTCCAAAATTTAACCACCCTATTACTGAATGCATTGAATCCTCTTCTTATTCAAGATGGCATGCTTTCTCTTCTTTTTAATTTCTGTTATTATGCCCCCTGGTCACCGGTCCATGCCTCTACTGATGAAAAATTGTATTGGTCTCATGTAATTATCAATAGATTAAATGATTTGTAGACGTGTATTCATGTCCCCTCTGAGAAATGCCCTTTCTACAGAAAACATTCCTTAACTCCTTCAGCCTCTCCACATAGCTCCTACCCTCAAACCCAGAAATCATCCTTGTTGCCCAATGTTGCACTCGCTCTAGCATATCTAAGTCTTTCTTTAAATTAAAGGGCCCAAAACTTGTCCACAATACTCTATTACTGGCCTAACATAACTATTTATTACAATTTTACTTATAACTTCCTTGCTCTTGTAAACAACATTGCCATATTATTCAAAGCATCTTTTAGCTTTATTTCTAGCTTCAAACATTGATTAGCTACTTTCAAAATTACTGCTTATATCACACCTAATCTTTTTCTTGGTCCACAGACTCAAGCCAATCCCCATTCATATCATAGTTAAACTTTTAATTTGAGTAACTCAAGTGAAAAAACCTTACACTTTTACTATTTAATTTTTTTTGCCACTTTCTGCGCCACCCAAGAAGTTTATCAAGATCAGTTTGAATCTTTATATCATCCTTGCCTATCCTACTTGTGGTGCGCCGAACTTTTGTGTTTCATCCGCCAAATTAGAAACCTTGCATTTAAGGCCCTGGTCTAAATCATTTATAAATATATGAGGAACAATAGTGGCCCCAGCACTGAACCCTTGTGGGACACCACTCTTCACCAATATTTCCCATGATGATTTATTGCAATTTAGTTGAACACACTGTTTTCTATTTCGCACCACTCTTTAATCCAACCATGTACCACTCCCACCTATCCACAATGCAATAACTTTTTCATCAGCCTTATGCTGCGCGGAACCTTATCAAAAGCTTGCTAAAGTCTAAATATATACAAATATCAACTGGATCTTCTCTGTCAATGCAGTCAAGTAATATTCCATAAATTCTAAAAGGTTTGCCTGACATGACATTGACCTACCCTTCTGAAACCGGCTGCTGGGAGTCAGTACAATACCTTCACAGCTAAAAAAATAGGATCATAATTCATTGACCCTTTCATTTTAACTTTTCCAGAACCTTTACCACCAGATATGTTAAGCTAACTGAATTGTGATGTTCCCAAATCTTCCTTCTTAAGGATATATTCGAAATCCTTACTACCTTTCTTGTTTTCCAGTCATCTGGTTACCTCACCAAATGTTATAGATCGCCTATAAATCAAATACAGTGCCTTTGCAAGCTGCTACTACTCACCTTCAGAATTCTACGATATATACCATCAGGGCCTGCAGCTTTAATTGGATCAATATGATCTAATAAACGTTATATCTTTTACATCAAATTCAAATTCTGTAAGTGTATTTGTTACATGCATACAAGAACTATTTAGTCTCCAACTATTATCTAATCTGTCCTCAGTAAACACTGAAGAAAATTAAGCATTGAAAATGTTACCAACTCCTTATTTAAAAACTCACTAAATTTTCATTAATTTTAATTGGACCATTGTCCTATTCTTTTAATATTAAAATTTTAGAAAAAGCTAAAAAACTGTATTCATGTAATTCCTGCAATTTGGTGATGGAGCGATTTGGGACATGGACTTCCGTTTTTTAATTGACTGGTTTAAGTTCATTTCTATTTTTCCTAATAATTTTTTAAATCATCTTCCCTATTTACTACCTGAATATTTTAAAACAGCTACGCTTTTCATTAATTTTCTCTCTTAATCTCTATTCCACCAAACAGTTTTCTCTTCTTGCCACCCTAATGGGTTATCTTTAAAACACTACTGACACCGAATATTCATTTAATTTTTGTTTAAAATGATCAGTTGATAAAAGACTATTGGTCTTTAAACGTCTTATATCCCAGCAGTTGTTACTAACAATGTCTCAATTTGGAAAATCGCCACCCATTTCGGAACATCTATGATTTTTTCCTTATTAACTTGCAATTTGGGACATAGATATCACATTCATATTAAATCTAATTATATTATTGTCACTAAGTCCTAAATTCTCCTCAACTCTAACGTCATCCACCATACTTTCATTGTTAGTTAATATTAGGTTTAAGTGCATCGTATCTTGTGGGTTCTTGGACCATCTGGTGTCAAAAAGTGTATCTAGTATAACATTTTGAAGAAGTTGGGTTTATTAAAGAATTGAGTGTCACAAGTTGAGGGACACCCCACTCGCAAAATTATATCTGAGATCAGCGGAATAGAATCGGCAAAGGTAAAGAGTGAGAGTGAAATTGAAGGAAAAGATGAGCAGAATTGAAATGAGTTGACAAAAATGAAGGTCGAGTCATCAGCATGTGAGTGGATAGAATTAGATGTACAGGTGAGAAGATCGATTAATGAAAAAGTAGGAGATAAGACGAAACCCTGAGGAAACACCACTTGACAGAACAAGAAGTCGCTCCATCAACCAGAGCGATATTGAGCGACTTGAAAGAAAGCTAAACATAAGTAAGCAAAGAGAAGGAGGAAACCCAAAGGAGGGGAGCTTCTAGAGCAATGGTGGGTGATTTAGCCCGGTCACATGCCTTTGGATTATGGTCAAGCGCCACTACGCAAGTCATCCCGTAGTTCCTAAGAGCGGAAAACATTAAATCGGTTAAATTAGGAAAGCTATTCGCCCAGTAGACCATTGAACACCAAAAGCCGCTACTGGCGATCGGAAAGAAGAGAATGAGATTCCCAGATGGTCTAAGAAGTTAGAGTGAGAAGGGTTTCAAAGTTCTTAGATAGAATACGAAGTGAGAGACTATAGCGAGATATTCTTAGACAGGATCAGAACAGGCTTCCTTATTTCGGAATTAGGTTGGCACATGTGTTGGCGTGCCTTCCAACACTGAGGGGAAAGTGTAGTATTAAGACATAGAGAATATGGTTGAGCGAGGGGCTGAAGAGTAAGCACATTCCCCTCCAAAACTCGGGTTTTTCTAACCCTGTGTTAAACATTGACTAAACGGGATGATAACCGAGTAAAGATAAACCCATTTTGAGCATTGAGAGGAGCGTTTAAGAAAATTTTGGAAAAAAAAGTTTCTCTCGAAATCGAATCTATACAATTTAAAATTTGATAAGGAAAATATATTTTAAAAACTCGTAAATTAAGGTAACAGTTAACGTTTTGTAGGTGAAAATTTTTAACTCGTTAACGTTAATCACAAATGTAACTCGTTAGATAGTCCGCTTTACTTCTTTCAGAAATTAACGAACAGCCATAAATTTTGAAAAAAGATTAACGAGTTAATTAACAATTAATGGATTAACGCGTTAATGCCCATCCTTGTATATATATATATATATATATATATATATATATACTATATATATACTATATATATACACTATATATATATATATATATATTTTCTATATATATATATATATATATAATATATATATACCGTTAAACAGGAGCAACTTTGCCACTGGGGAACTTTGCCACCATTTACCTAACCTACTTTTTCTCAAAAAAAAAAAAGAATTCTTAATAGTAGGAATTTCTATTCTGGAATTAAATAATAGAGATATAAATGAACAAAAAAATTTAAATAAACCTTTTTAAAATATTAATGTTTTGATTTATTAAAAATCTAGGCCTAAATATTTTTTAAAAACCGCCAAAAATTTAATGGGTCACGAACTGCCCCCCCCCAAAAAACTGGTTAGTCAAAAAATTATTTTGCATTGTGTGTTTGTTTAAGGTACGTTAGTACACACTGCATACAGAAGGGAAAATGATTGTGAATAACAGTATTCAAGAAATTTGAAGAATTGTAAAAATTGTCACTTTTGGGGTAACTTTGCCATAGGGTGGCAAAGTAACCCCCACGTCTTTTTTGGTTATTTTTGAGTTTATTTAAATAAAAGAATTGATAGTAATAATCACAGAAGTAGAGGGATGCTGGAACGGGGGGTTCCAGGAACCCCTCTCTCTTTTCTGGGGTGTTTTCCAGGCCCTACCTGCGGGGGCTACTTTTCATGTCTGCTGTTTTGTTCAGGGGGGCTTCCCCCCAGGTTGCCCCCTATTCCTGTACATTCGCCATGTATGTGTGTGTGAGTGTATTTTAAGCCTAACCATGTACGTGCTAATAAGCGTTTTTCACCCTTACCCCCCTTTGTTCTCCCCCCTATGCCCCTCTTCTATTTCCTATTGACGTTCATCACTCAGAAAGTGGGATTCAATGCTAGAACTGGTTCCGATGACCCCCTCAGCGTCTTTCCTGAGGCATTTTCCAGGCCCTCCCTGGTGTGAGCTACCTTCCTGGATACTTTTCATGTCTGGCGTTTTAACCTGGGGGGATGCACCCCAGGGGGTCCCTTATTCCTGTACATTCGCCATGTACGAGATCGCAACATTTAGGGTGGGAGAGTTTGATATCATCAATGTACCAAAGGAAAACAGTGAAACTACTGTTCCTTTCATAGACATAATCCAAGACAAGAAAGGTAAAAACAAAGACCTGGCATACCAGGTCCAGTTCTTGAAACCTATGAGTACCAAAAAGAAAAATTTTGAAGTCATTCCTGATGATATTCATTGGGTTTTGGCAAATATAATTTGCAAAATAAGATTACCCCATCCAATTTTAAATGAATATGAAGAATGGGTGTTCCCTTCTTTCCCCTTTCCAGTTTAGATTGTAATTCTTAAGAAAAAGTTAGTAGTTTTAAGGAAAAAAATTAGTTTTAATGAAAAAAAAAAAGAAAAAAAAGGAAAAATATTAGTTTTAAGAAATTTTTATTGTTTAAAAAGGAAATATATAAGTTTCAAAATACTTGGGAACAAAGTCCCTTACTTTAATGTATAAAAAAACCTTGAAAAAAATGGGAAAAAATACCAGTGGGCAAAGTTGCCCCCGAAATTTTCACAAAAAAGGAGAAAAAATATATTTATGTCAAAGTTTATGAAAATAATTTACTTGAAAATCTTTGAAAGACTCATGGCAAAGCTGCCCCACAATATAAAGTCCTTATCTAAAATTTAACCTATTGAAAATTACATATGAAATAAACGTGGCAAAGTAACCCCGACCTGTGGTCTAACTTTGCCACCCTCAAATTTGACCATATAAAAAAAAAGAAAAAACATACTGAAGAATGCTTTTAGGTAAGTGAAGTACAAATGCAGATCTATATTTTAAGCATTTAATATGTTAAAAAAATTAATAATTTTTTTCAGGATTTATGCGGAAAAAAAAAAGGTGGCAAAGTTACCCCTGTTTACGGTATATATATATATATATATATATTATATATAATATATTATATATATATATATATATATATATATATATTATATATTATATATATAAAAAAAAAATGGATAAATATATATCTCTTTTTATTATATATATATATATATATATATATATATATATATATATATATATATATATATATATATATTATATATATATTATTATATATATAATATATATTATATTATATATATATATATATATATATATATATATATATATATATATATATATATATTATTATATTACATATTACAACGTTATTATAATATTATTTAATTTTTATTTATATAATTTATAAATTATTTTAATATTTATTTTTATATTATTATTTAATGAATAATTATTTATATCTTTTATAATTTAAGAATTATTATTATATATAATTATTATAATTATTATTTATTATATAATTAATTTTATATATTTAATTAATATATTTAATATTATTATTATATTAATTTATATTTATACTTGTATATATTTATTTTATTTAATTTTTTTTTATTTTATATATTTATATTTACCACTCGACAATTTTTGTGGGGAAAGGTTTATATCTTTGTTTTCTATGGTTTTTCCCGATACTCTAGTTGTATAGTGCCTCAACAAAGTTTTGGTAAAGCGTGCAACAGTTTTATCAGGGTGGATTAGTAAAACCCCAGACTCGCTCTATAGTTCTAATAACCTAATTAGTCAGATATTTTTATTCCTAGGCCATTCGTAGGTGCTATTATAAATCCCATGGCATTTAATGTACTTTTCATATGTGAATTAACCTAAATTTATTTATCTCTTTGGCCCTGGTTTGGGAGTGCTTTCTATCTTGTTAAAATTTTTTGTATTTCCATCAAATAATTTATCATTATTAAACATGTGTCTGAAAATCTGGTTGAAACATTCGAAGGAACAAATTGTATAGTTTTCTCATTCATAACAAATAATTACTAAAGAAACTCATTCTCTCTCAAAATATTATATATATTATCTTATTATAAATTAATTATTATATATATAATTACTTATAAGTTAATTTTAGTTATTATTTAAAAATAATTTATTTAAATGTATTAAAAAGTATTTTATTATATATTTACGTTAAATAAATAATTAGAATTTTATATGAAAGAGTGTTACGAGGAGGAGAGATGATATATATATATAATATATTATAATTATATATATACCGCGAATATACTAATATTATTATATATAGTGATGTACACTGAGGAGGCAAAGTCCGAGTGGCGAGGCATGACATAAAATCAGCATTGTTTAGAGGTATTGATATTTGGTATTGGCAATGATTAATGAATGGCTGATACTGATTGACTTTTTGGGATAACATGACCGGTGAAGAATTATGAGAAGAACTCTTTAGATTCAACACTTAATAGAATAGAGAGTTTCAGAGAATAGATAAATGTTACTAATGAAGGACATTCCTTAAGCTAGCTGAACGGCCATACAAGGAATGGCATCTGACATGAACCCATTCTAGAATGCATTTTACAATAGCCTAACCAAGGAGGCTTGCTTGCCCATGACAAAAAAGAGTTCATAGATAGTCGGAAGGCGCGCCTATCCAGGCAACCTGACTGACGAGAGAGAGAGAGCTGAACCAGAGGTAACACAACTAGATAGTGATCCCGTATGGTGGCCTTTCAGCATAATATAAATACCTATTGTTATAGAAGGTATATGGATTCTTTGATTATAGGACTGACTGATGAAGATAGAGTTCAATTCGTAATTACCGAGAATTTGTCTCATATAATTTCAGAAGTGAATACACCTCAAGGAATATCATCGAATACACAACTCTACGTATCCATTTTTCAAAAGATCACCATATAATAAATAATCTATGTATCCTGTGTTGAAAAGTGAGTGGAAGATTCCAAGCTACTAATTGATAAACATGATTAGATGCATTTCCTAACCTACAGAGAATCCTTTCATTGTAGTAGTGGCATAAATGTGAGGCTCCAAATGTTTTCATTATTAATTATCTCAAGTGCTTGCAGACAAATTATTTATTCAATCCTCATCTCCCTCTATCAAGTGCGTGAGATGATAGGAGCGTTATATTTATGTATAGTGGAAATATATAAACCCTCCCAAAAAGGAACAGGCCTCTCGCCTAGTATACTATTAAGAGCTTAAGTTTTGCTATCTCAACAATTGGAGAATTTTTAGAATAATTTGGTATAAGTATTGTTTGATATATATCTTTATAATAACTTATTTATATATATATGTTCATATTTTTTTTTTAATAGCATTTTCTATATTTGTCTTTTCAGTACCCTGGTTAATTTAGGATCCCTCTTTTTCCCTTTATTTTTTTATCTTATATGATTGTAGCTTAGTTTGAAAATTCTTCTTGATTTAAAATTTGCATATAAGCATGTTATTAAAACATATAAACATTATATTAATTAAGTTTAATCCCCTAAATAACCTTGGTTAATTACTACTGCGAATAAAATTGAGGTGAATATACACAATGAGATATCAACTTTTTTGAGAGTGATAGATGTCATACCATAAAAGGTTTATTAATATATTTGCATTTATTATTTTTTAAAGATAATTTTAATTTATAAAAAATTTATACCTTTAGCCTTTAGCTGTCCATCACACTCCCAATATTGAATAATGATTTTGTAACACCAAACAAGGTGGCATATTAGACGATTAGAGTTCTATTGCATTTAGTATCCCCATTTTTGCTAGTTGATTACCTCCCAGGCCCAGTTACCACAAATGTAGTTCTATCCTTTATACCTAGCATTGTATTATTGAGACTCATCATAAATCCTAAAGGAGTATCAGTTAGTCTAACATTACCAAAACTAAAACTGATCCGCGCAACATGCTCAATTGCCTTCCTTCCAAGAGCATCCTCCCCTATTCCAGCTGTAACATGTCCCTCCTCTTTTCAGCACATATCCTTCTCGGCTAATTATTCGTTACCATCCTCATCCTCTTCGTATATATGCTTTCACTCCCTTTCCCCCAAGCTGGCTCAGCTTTAAGTTCGAATCTCCGCGCCCTGCCCACTATGAGAACCCTAGAGAGGCAAGGGTTAATCCGAATAACCTTGCTACCTCGCAAGTCGCAAACACAAGCCCCACCTTGCTGAGCTCGCCCCTTCTTCACACCTTTTATCTTTTCCAGTAATGAACTCTCTGCCGTTCAGTAAAATCCACCATTCGAGCTTCACACGGTGACCACAACCAACCCTCACTCTTAGGTGAGCATATCTCGTTCCCAATGTAGGTGTTATCCTTGGCCCAAGTGGTACATCACATTACCCTACTCACAAACCCCTACCATTCTACATTACTCATATTTAGCACCTTTCATTCTGTCGCACTCTGTCCAACTCACATTTCTTACTCCAGCTATTACTTTTACTGAGTTTCTCAAATTCACCTTTTCCCTTTCTTTCGGAGCTATCTTTCACAGCCAATGAATTTATCCAGTACACACTCACCATCTTATACATCCTCTTAACCAACCTCGACTAACATCATCCATCCTTTCACTAATGTAGCAAACTATTCAAACACACTTTCATTTTTCTCATATTTACTGTACTTTCTTTACCATCATACCACGTCTATAATTAGAGTTCATTCACTTATCTTTATTCAATTTTATTATCAACACATAAGCACGTCACCTAAGAATTGATCCTATAATAGAACATTATGTGTTTAACTTATAGGTTTAGAACTCTTTTAATATAAGACCATTAGTCTCTATATAATCATTAAATCATAATAGTTGTGAGCACAATAACGAAGGCTACCAAACATAGACCCTCATGGTAAGACTCTAGCACACTTCTAATAGCAGACTTGCTGGTAAAAGACACATACCCCTACCACAGCACCTTATTTTCTTGCTACCGCATCACCTTATCCGTCCAGTCTATTCAACATGCACACAGTACCTTACACACTGCTTTATTCCCCGGTATTATACACACCTCTAATAGTGTAACTCAGGAAATGCTTGTCCCACCGAGCTTCTACCGTGCTCTGGTTTCGTCTCATCAGCAGAGGATGCGCGTGCACGACAACACATAACCTTACTCTGTATCTACGTTTACTTTTTTCAGAACCTCGCTCCTTCTTCTAACCACCACTTCCGTTCGTATTTCGCTCCAGAATCCTCTCAAAACTCGTGCAGATTCGGCCACACAAAGAACAACTATCGCATAATATAATAGGATTGGGCACCCTCCACCCCTCTGTCCATTTACATCATCAACACCATTCCCTACCTACATTGCCAACCTCTTATTCTTTTTATAACCCCACTCCATATATATATAAATATATATAATATATTTATTATACATATATATATATCTTAGTCATAACATCCTTGCCTCACTCTGCTTTAATATTAAACCATTCAAATCACTTTCAACTCCATTTTATTCTTACACTCTGACTTCGCTATCATCATTAAATACTTTATTGATTCCATTTTTGAAGCCATACCACCTCAACATTATATATAGCTATTATCTACTAGCACCTTAGCCTATATCGAGCTTCTAATACTAGAAATCCTATCTACGTCCTGATAGCCAAATCCTCATATAAAATTCTAAATACTAATGTTATTCTTCTTCTCCCTCATGTTTCTTAATATCATTGCTTTACAATGTTAAAGAATTTGATACCACACTATCCATCTACCATGTTCTAAACGCACCTTGTTCTTCATCCCATCAGTCCTTCTAATGCGCATTTTATGAACATAAATTCCTAGAATATGCATTCCCACAATTTTCAAATTTAAACTAATTTCTCCCTAATTCCTTTATATATAACCCTTCTAATCCCCCTTACCCTTATATAAGTATAGTTACTAGCCTATATATATATTATCTGATTCTCTTTGCAGTCCTCTTAAGAACTATTACCCTCCATAAATTGACTTTGTTTATTAACAACTTCCTAAAATCCATCATAATTCTACCATTTGCCTCCTATTCATTGATCATTATCACCAGTAATTTTGTATTCATATACCTGCATGAAATTACATTCCTTATTTACTTTTTACACTTTTATCCTACCTCTACTTACCTTTATCTTATATATTTATTGATGACATTCATAACCAAATAATACCGTATTCTTTTCTGCAAACTCCATCAAATCACTCACATTCACAAAAACATTAAACCTAATAATTAACATAAATGAAAAGGATTTTCCAATCATATTCTAATTTCATGATATATATGAAACAGCCACAAAAAATATAAATTAAATTACTAAAAAATCCAAGATAAACATGAGTAAATCAATTCAATACAACGGTATACTGAAAATTAAGAGTGAAACACACTACTCTCGCTTAATTTTACTAATTATCCTCTCCCTCCTTCCATATAACAAAAACACTATTTTAATTGGGTCTGAAGTATTTCCAATCTCGACCTTTTTTTTTTTTTCATTTTTTGTCTTTTTGAATAAACATTTCCTAGAAATTAACTTTTCTTCCTTTTTTTTAAAGTTTTTTAATTACAAATTCTTTTCTATTGCAAATAACCAAACATACACAAATCCAGAGCTATAACCCTCATATTCATTCAGCACATTAATGGACAAATGACATTAACCTTAGACTGAAGCTCTAGATGCATTAACTCTCTTCGTAATCCTTAACAGGGCCACATCCAAACAATGAAAACTAAATTTTACAATCATAATTACAACTTGCCCAAACAAATGCGGAAAAAGTCGCGGGCCATAACACCAGTAAATAATCTTATACACCCTATATTCCTGCAATATTTTATAAGTATATAAAGAGGTTAAGTTTATGAAACACATGGACTATCTTTCGATAAAGTCTCGAGAATTGTTCCTTAGTTGGACCTAAGTAACCACCCTACTGTGAACAGTCACTTATTTTGCCACTATATAATATCTCCAACAGCCCATTGCACCGATTAATATATACTCACATTTTATATCGAAAAGCCTCGGCTCTTAAATAATACCTAATTAGGGTTACCGCAATTTTGGAGTAACACTTGGAATTCTCACATATAACTCGTCATCTCACCTTCACAAGTGATTATGCAAAACTCATAAAAATATATCAAATATAAGACTTTATCATCTCGCAAATAAAGCAAAGAAGAAAAGATTTATTAACTGGGAACAGTTAATATATTAAAGAACCTTACGCATACAACAGGCGAACACACACCACCACAAACTTCACAAACAACAAAACGTCAACTATAATTTCACAAAATATGAGGTTTTTATCCTATGTGTATTATTTCATAAAAACATAAATTTACATTCGCTCTCAAATACTCTATGCTTATAGTTTCTTTCAAGCACATTATGCAACAGTCATCTAGAGGGCTCATTTAAAATATCACAGTTAATGATAAATCTACACATTCTCCATAAGAATGGACACCCAATCATTAAATATAGGTCTTTAAAAATATCAATGTTAGGAATTATGCAAGAGTAGAGGAGAGAGCAGAGAGAAGATGCAGAGAATCGAGCCAACGAAGACCACCCAGCAACATGGACATGAGCCATGAAGAAACCCAAAAGATTAGTCATTACCCATAGAACCACCACACCTTGACAGAGTGGTATAAAACCTCCACCAAACCGCCCAGAATGGAGGTTGGTGAGAGTGAGAGGGGACATGATGAGAGTATTGGTTGTCTGAAAATAAATAAATCCATAAATTTAGTAATCAATCCTTAAGCACTTTCAAAATTTTTTATATAATATTTTTTTTTACTGAAAAACAGTTTCTAAGGTGAGAGTTAGATTGAGATGAATTGATTTGAGAGAGATATAAGATGATGATAAGTGAGAGTAAGGATTTTTCAGTTATAGATAAGTAAGTGAAAAGAGCAGAAAGAGACGATATATAAAACTGATGAAGATGAAATAGATGGTGAAGTATAGAGAGAAGTAGAGAGAAGAGCAGAGTAAGAGTAGATTAGTGAGAAACTCTCTTGCTATAACAAAACTATTAACATTAAAGAAGCTGGGAAGCATTATTGAGATGTAGATTATTATGTTAAAATACATTATTTCAAAATAGTTAAATTAAGCCGAACCATCACTCCAAAAGAAGTAAAATTAGTGAGTGACATTATTTTCAAAGTGAATTATTAGACCTTTGTCTTGTAAATTCAATTAAGGATTAAGTAATAGTAACATATGATTTGATATGTGGGTTACTTGGTAGGATAAAATCGTATTAATTTTATGATATTCTATGATTTTTTATTTAGAGCCATATTTGACTGTATTTATACTCAAGTATGTTTACATTTATAGTGTGTCATATATTTAAATTATATTTTATATACTATTTTCTCTTTACCCAACAAGTAGACATGTAAAATTGATCTCTCAAAGATAATAATAATTTTGTTCATAGTAGTAATATTTTGCTATATGTATCAGAATTATATCATTTTTTGAATTATCTATACCTTATTTATAAATACATTATCCCTATAATATAAATTACCATGGAAAGGAAAAAATTATTGCGTGATAAGTGAGGATAGGACATATACATATTAATATATTATTGTGAAAAACATTATGAATAAATTTATTATAATATAATAATAGATTATAAGACTCAAATTTTTATATTATATATATGAATATAAGTTTGAGTATATTTGAAAAGTTTATAATTAAGTATTTGATTCAGTGATTACTAGTGATATAACCTTTATATACTAACATTTATAGATGGAGGGTAACTACATATAAAATAGAGTATGTATATATATGGAATAATGATTAAATTAACTTTACCGTATTATTATATTATCTTTATAATTAATTTAATATTATACATATTAAACTATCTAAATATCTATGTGTGTGCTGATTTATTTAAACGTATATAAAAAAATAAGCGCTATATAGTATATAAGTTATTAAGTGATATTTTTCCATATAAATATTATTTATTATTAATATATATTATAACATATTATATTAATATATATATATAAATATATATAATATTATTTAATATTAAATAATAATATTAATGAATTTATTATTATATATATTATTATTATAATATATATATAATTAATATATATATATTTTATAATTATATTAATTATTATATATTAATTATATATTAATATAGATATATATATATGATATTAATATTAATTAATATAAATATATATATATATTTATTATAATTATATTAATAATATATATCTATATGATATATTCTGTTTAACCGATAGCATTATAATTGATTTTATCCTATATATATATTTATATATAGGTGAAACTAAAG
>JABUQX010054058.1:22500-31953 GCA_015478945.1 Trachelipus rathkii | reverse complement strand
TTTAACATTAACTACTTGCGTACACTCAATAATTGTTCTAACTTCTAAGGCCTTGGTTACGCGTGACTATGTGTAAATAATCGCGGGCCAGATTATTTTCAGATTGTTCATTGTATCCTGATGTTTTCATTTCTTTTGTCAAATATAGATAAGTGATTTTATCAAGATCGATAGCATCATAGCTCCGGGACCTTTGATTCGATTCACATTGTGGTCTCATATATTGAGTGATATAGGTTCTTTCGATACATGTGACAAAATAATCATGAGTCATCCAGAGAAGTTAAATCAACTCAACCATACGCGTTCTAGATATTCTTCTTTGGCATTTGATAAGAGCTGTATAATTTTCACGACCGCTACACAAAACCTAAATGAAGTGGTGGGTGGGCAGGAAATTCCATTGAATTAGGTCTCCACAAACACGTAATCGATGGACTTCGATATTGTTGACTTGTAGCCGCAAAAACAAGAGTTAACCTTTTTGAATCGTCTTCTTCTCCGCCATTGATCGCAACACCCCAGGAATTTGTTACAGACGATGAAATGTACTTTTCATTTATCCATGTATTAACTTCATCAAATACACGACTTAATTCTTCACTTGATAGGAATAAAGATCTGTTAGGTGGATGAGAGGAGTCAGTACAAGTAAAGTAACGTTCACCACTCGACTTGCGATGGAAAGTTAAATTTACAATATTTTTAGGATGAGATACCTTCCATGCTATAATATCGTTTACAAATTTATTATTCACAAGAGAAACCATGTTTATAGTTTAATGTCAGACGTTCAACTAATGATGAGCTTCAACTATCCCTCTTTTAAGAAGAATGTAAGCCTCTCTCTTACAATAACGAAAGATGATGCAACAAACCGGTTTATACATAGCTAACCCTAAAACTGTAGCCCTAACAAGAATGAAGGGGCGTGGCTTATAACTATTGCGTAATGTTATGTTTTTTTTTCTTATCCCTAATGGATTTCTCTTGTAATATAGCCTTAGGCTTACATTTTTAACCATTCCCGACTTACACTTATCTTTTTTCGTAATTTCTTTGCGCTAGGGTAAGGTTGTTTGTTATTTCGTTTTCTGAATAACCCTAAAGATGAAGGTGTTGATATCATACCAGGTGAAGAGCCTGAAGCTATAGCCTTAGGTGTAGAATACACGTTTTCTACATCAGCTAAGCGATCCATATTTAATATTAAACTTTTTGGAAAATTAATGGTTCTTAATTTTTGTTTTATTATATTCCATCCTATAACTGGATTTCTTTTCCAATTGCGAACAAGATCCGAAACCAAATCCACGATATTTGATCCTATAATGGGTCTGCCATCTATCACAATTTGCCCTGTAGTGTCCCAATTAATTTGTCCTTTTAATGTATTATATAATGCTAAGCCTTTATTTTTTATTGTAGGAGGTAGACTGGTTTCTAAAATGTTTTTAAAATCCTTATTACCTTCTGTTTCTTCATGTTCGTTTGTAGACACTGATGTATTATCAATGGTGTATTTTTCTTTCAATTCTATTAATTTTTGTAATACCTCTTGATATTTAACTTTTATCATGAATGTTCATATGTGAATTTAAAATTTGACCGAGTTCGTTTTCGATACTTGACATTTGCTGTAGTTTAGGATCATATAAAGCAGTAGGTTGAGTCTGTTGTTGCTGATGGGTTTGTTGCTGTGGTTGTTGTTGATATGTATTATATTATTATCATTTTTCGTAATCAGAGAAGGGTATAATAGCAACTTTCTTTCATTATTATTATTATTAGTTTGACTTAACCCCCAACAATCTGGATAAACAGGGCCTACAAATACGGGAAATAACAGGGTAGGAATACCACCCTTCCTTTCAACAGTTTAATTTCTTTTTTTTTACAAAATTCTCTTTTTTTTAAATTTTTTACGAGTAAGTTTTTTAATGATGTTACTGATGTTCTACGTCACACGCCACCTTTTGTTTCTTAGATGTTCTTAGTTATGGGCAGCGTTATTATTTAATAAGATTACATACTTCACCATGATACATGCCGAGCGAACAGCTGACAATTGTAGATGTTTGGTTTTCAGCTTTAGCTAAGTTTCAGCTATAATTTGTTATAATGAGGTAATATTTTATTCACTAACTGCTCATTTTTTTAATATCAGGATAATGTTAAACGACGTTTCAGTTTTCTTAGGCAGGATGTTTTACGTAACAATACTCTATATGTGTTCTTAGGATGAAGATCACATACTAAATAACCATGAGGTACAGATGTAACTTCCTTATATACCTTTAAAAATTCTTTTCTTTGATTCGGAAACATTTGGGTGGCTAATACATTAATCTGACTTACGTCTCTTCTTTGACCAAACAATATTAAATATTGAGTATTTAAAGACACGTCTCTCATATACTTATTCTGATGGAAAATGTTCTGAGTTATAAAAAACACAGTGATGTTTAAATGATGAGAGTAAACAGTGAAAGTTTCAGCTATATCTTCATTCAGTTTATGCATCAGATCATCAAGGATTATAACTTTATGACCCTGAATATTCTCCAGACTTTTAACATCGTATACACCTTCGTGAAACTGTATATTATCTTTATACTCATTAAATTTTTCTTGATAAACATTATAGCACCAAATAATTTTAACTGGATATTGTTCAAATAGCTCAGGGTATTTTAAAAATTTTAATAACGCAAACGTTTTACCTGATCCTGTTGGCCCACACACGAGAGATGTACATGGTGATCGGAAGATGAATTTTTGTAACATGTGCATCTTGATGTTACATGTACGTTAATGACACGAAACATTAATACATACACCTCTATATACATATATACAGCTGTTAGGGGCGGGGCTTGTTGGGATTGCGCAATATTTCTTCACAGGGGTATATTTAAATGGTGACTGAGGGAGGATGGGATAGTTATAGACGGTGAGCCAACTTGTGAGCATCTAGGTGTGTATGTAAGGATGATATGAGTCAGAATAATAATAATAATAATAATAATAATAATAATAATAATAATAATAATAATAATAATAATAATAATAATAATAATAATAATAATAATAATAATAATATTTTTTTTTTCTTATTACAGAACTTGTGCATTCGAAAACGAAAAAAAGCAACAATGGCGATCCTTAATGTTGTGGGGACAAATAGAATGCAGAACTTGCTGAAAATGCTTGCTGTAAGTTTTATAAGTTTTTTATTTCAATTGAAAATTTTACAAAATTTATTTTTCAGATTTTATTATACAAATTTTAATTTTATTTTACAAAAAGTTAATAATTTTTTTTTTTTTTTAATTTTACAATTTTTATTTTTAAAAGTTTTAAGTTTTATTATATTTATTTTTGTATTATTACAGTTCCTTTACAAATTTTACAAAAGTTAATTTTCGGATTTTATTATAAAAAGTTAAATTTTTTTTTAATTTTTACAATTTTTATTTTTAAAACTTTTAAATTTTTTATATTTTTGGATTATTACAAGTTCCGGCCATTCTGTATATCAATGGTAGCAGTGGTGTTGGTGGTGGGGCAAATGGATCAAATGATGGATCTAATGACGGAAAGAATGATACTGATAGCCAAGATGGACAACAGTCACAACAACAACAACAACAACAACCATCCCAACGGCAATCTCAAAATGAAAGCTCTGTAGATGGAAGTAAAGACAAAACAATTGTTGGTCGTAAGAAGAAGCAAGCAAAACGACGATTGACTACCACCAGAACCTCTCAGCCCAATATGGCCAATGCTCAATGCGAGGGATCCGTTGCGAACAGTAAAGGAGAAACTGTTCCTGGTCGTAAGAAGAAGCAACCAAAACGACGATTGAATGTTCCTGGAGCACCTCGTGTCAACTATGTCGAAACTGAGAGACGTAATGAAAAATGCAGACAGCTTGTGGAGAACGCCCAATGGAGTCCTGATGCTGCAGCAACAGGTTCGACAGTAACGAGACCATCAGCCTTACCATCCTCTAATGCAGAGATGGGGATAGATGGATATGTTAGTGGTAGTCCAGAGGAATGCTAACGCAAGACGTGCATTGCAGTGGCCTCTCTAGAGGAGAGTGTATTTATATCATTATTATTATTTTATTATTATTTTATATTATTCTATATATTATTATATTATTATTATTTATTAATTTTATTATTATTATCTATTATTATTATAATTATAAAGCATATAATTATTATTATTTTTTCATCTTTTTTTTCAATTTATTGCTAGATACATATACTTATTTAGTTACGAATTCATTCTTTTATAAAATATCTTTTCAGAATACTCGTATTTATTGATATTCTTCCTTCTTCTTCTTCTTCTTCTTCTTCTCTCTTCTTCTCTTCTTCTTCTTCTTCTTCTTCTTCTTCTTCTTCTTTTTCTTTATCTATCTTCTTCTTCTTCTCCTTTTCTTCTTCTTCTTCTTCTTCTCTTCTTTCTTCTTTTTCTCTTCTTCACTTCTTCTTCTTCTTCTCTTCTCTTCTTCTTCTTCTATCTTCTTCTTCTTCTTCTTCTTTTTCTTCTTTCTTTATTCTTCTTCTTGTTATTGTTAATAATATATATTATTATATATATAGTATTATATATTTATAATAATATATATATTATATAATATATATATTATCATATTATATACAGACAATACTTAACACTTTGTGAATATTTACTTCCTTTGTTCTCTTTTTTTTTTTTGACCAGAAAAAAAGGAGAATGAAGACTTCACAGCTTGACTTCGTCGATATGAAGAAGGGTGGGTATGGGAAAAAGTCTGTATACTTTGATTGTTCCACAAAGTTACCGAATTAGAGTGGACGAGGTCGAGTGATTAATAGGGTTTTTAGATTAAGCGAGGCCTTAATAGGGTTGTGCTAGGAATGTCATTAGGATCTAAGAGAGGTGATTAATTACAGACTGTAATGAGACTCGTTTTACGTTCACTTTAACGATGGAAGCCACGAATCAATTCGTTGCTAGGGTGGTACCTTTCAGGGAAATAGAGTGAATGAAGATTGTATCTCATATTAGCGATAGGGCTCAGACCGGCATCTATCAGTCTGTGATCAATATACATTTTCATGTGTTTATTATGAAGTCAGATTGTTCATAACCCATCAGGATCAGGCATAATTATTCCTACAGGTGCAAAGTTCGAGGGAGTCGATGGATTGAGTACAACTCATTTATTTAGAACAGAACATCCAAGAATAAATAAAAAGAAACGAATAACTATTAAAATCGATGATACTGTAGGTTGTGGATTTAAAGCAATAGCTATGGCCCGCATGTATAAGGCTGGCAAAGAACATAAAACCATCAAGTCTAATGCCCTGAAAAAGGAGGGACAGAAAATCGCTGATCAGTGCAAATTAAAATATGCTGAACCATTAAGTTCTGATAAATTTGAAGTAATCGAAAGAGTCTTAAAATGCAGGATTTTTGTGTATAGTAATGATGGGGAAAGAGGATTCAGTGTGGTGCATAGACCTACTGAAGAAGATCGAGAAAAACCATTATACGTTTTAGGGTTCGATAGAATTGCTGAACATTATTTCTATGTACCCGAAGGTGTAATACCAATAACCTTACAGGGCCTTAACCGTAATAATATCAGAGGGGATATTTTTTGTTCTAAATGTTACATCTTTGTAGATAATATTATACATCATCATGACAAAGAATGTTTGTATTATAATTGTAAACAATGCTTAAAGTATGACTGTCCAGGTAAATTGCTTGATGGGGAACAATTATTGTATTGTCAAGAATGTAACCGTAACTTTTACAATGCTACTTGTTTTGAAAGTCATAAGAAATTATGTGGTAAAATCTATATTTGTCCAAAATGCAATACACAAGTAACACCCAGTAAACAGCTTAAAACACGGCATGAATGTGAAAAAATTCATTGCAAGGTTTGCTATGAATCGTATAATCCTCTTGAAGGTAAGCATGATTGTTACATGAAACCTATTGTGCCTTAAAGAAACTAAAGACGTGAAGGAAACTACAAAAATACACATTACTATTTATAGACATAGAACTTACAACCACAACCACAGATATCCTACAATAATAACGAGAATAGAATGCCGATTCCAATACTCCTCTGTTAGCACAGTTGTATGTTATAAATGTAGTGAAAAAGAATTGGGAGATGAACAATGTGAGAAGTGTATGACAAAACGAACTGAAATTTTCCAAATAAATTTAAATGCGGAAGGTATCTATGAGAAATGTCCTGTTGATCAATTCATAACGTATCTTGCTTCTTTTGCTAAAACGCATAAAGATGCTAATATAGTTGTAGCTGCCCATAATGGAGGGCGTTTTGATACTCAGTTCGTGTATAATAGATTGTTATTGAGACCAGAAAGCGATGCTGTTAAAGGTAATCCCATTAAAAGAGGTACAAATATCATAGCCCTGACATCCTTTAAAAACATCATGTTTAAAGATACACTTAATTATATGCCTTGTGCTTTAAAAGCCTTACCAAAATGTATGGGTTTAGATGGTAATCTGGAAAAGGGATTCTTTCCCTATAAGTTTCTTACTCGACCTAATCTAGATTATGTTGGTCCTATTCCCTCTATCAATATGTTTGAAATAGACAGAATGAATGATACTGAAACAAATGAGTTTATTGAATGGTATGCATCGTTTACTAACAAGGATTATGATATTAAGAAGGAATGTATTAAATACTGTGTCCAAGATGTAGATATCTTACGGAAAAGTTTCGAAGCTTTCCGTAACATGTTTCGAGATATGTTTAAGATTGATTGCTTAGTTGATTGTTGTACTATTGCGTCTTTATGCTTTAGAATTTTTAAAACTACATTTTTAGAAGAGAATACAATAGCCCATCTAGGTCGAGGCGAACAGAAAAATTATTCCTACGAAGGAGTCAAATGGCTAGAGTTTATGGAACATTATACGGGACAAAGTATTACTCATGCTCGCAATGGTGGAGAACGAGGCTTTAAATTGATGAATAAAGCCGCATTCCCTGATGGGTATGCTGAAGTTCCTGTTTCAAAATATAGACCTATCAAAGATGCCGATTTTATCCAACTTAGAAATCTAGTTGTAGATGAAACTCTAAAAACCAAGAATGAACAAGAATGGGATGCTATGGATAATGCAGCTGAGCGCAATGGTACGGGACCTGTTGAGAAGAAACGAATAGTATATCTATTCCATGGGTGTGCATGGCATGGGCATCAGGGATGTGAAAAGGGAAAGACAGACATGATGAAGCAACAACTCTAGACATGTACACCATGACTATGGCCCAGGAGAAAGCATATAAGGATAGTGGATTCGAAGTGGTGAGGGTATGGGAATGCGAATGGGAAACCATGAAAAAGGAAGGCAAAGTACGTTTCGTGACCTCTAATGATAATGATGATGATGCTAACAATGAGGGAGAAGAAGAAGAAGAGGGTTTAGGTCATTATGTTAATAGAATTGCGAATGATGTGGCCCATGGTAAACTTAATGTAGGTGAGGCTCTATATGGAGGAAGAACAGAGCCCTTCGTCTACTATTATCCTCCTACAGACGGAAAAACAAAAATTAATTACTTGGATTTTACATCGTTGTACCCTTGGGTTCAGAAAACCCAGGCTTTCCCCAGTGGGGTACCTACAAAATTGGTAGGGTCTGAACTACCTACCATTGAAACATTTAGTAGAGAGGTTAATAAGGACAAGTATTTTGGGTTAGCTAATGTTTGGGTCCTTCCACCTAATAAGCTCTATATGCCAGTTCTACCAGGAAGATACGATGAAAGACTCGTGTTCACGTTATGCAGGACCTGTGCAGAAACGAAGCAGGAAACACTATGTAAACACACTAAGCGACAACGTGAGTTCCGTGGTGTTTATACTACACCAGAATTAGAATTAGCATTAAAGAAAGGATACAAAATCACCAAACTTAATGAGATATGGACATTTACACCTAAGATTGGATTGTTCACTGAGTATATAAAAGAATTCCTAAAGATAAAGACTGAGGCATCAGGTTTACCAGCAGGAATACCAGGGTTCGATAGTCCCATGTTCAATCAATTCATAGAGGACTTTGAAAGAATCGAAGGGGTGAAACTCGATAAAGAAAAGATAAAGAAGAATGCTGGGCTTCGTTTTTCGCTTTATAGCGAAATTATGCCTTAATTCTCTTTGGGGAAAATTTGCCGAACGTGCTCCACATTGTGAAGATATTATCTGTCACACCGATGCTGAGGTATGGAAGTTGTTTAGAAGAGCAGATGTAGAAGTACAGGATGTCTCCTGTATAGGTAAGAGATATATTGTTTCTGTGAAGTATACTTCTCTTGCAGAGCAAACAACCAGAAGCACTAATATAGCTATAGCTGCTTTCACTACAGCTCATGCTAGAGTGAAACTATATAACCTTCTTGAGGAGTTAGGACAAAGAGTCTTATACTGTGACACCGATAGCTGTGTCTTTGTAACTGGGGAGGGTGAAACTGATCCGGCTGTAGGGAAATTTTTGGGTGATTTAACTGACGAAATAGGAGAGGGTAATAGTGCTGATGCCTTTGTATGTACAGGTCCTAAATCTTACGCTGTACGAATTATAAAAGAGGATGGGTCCATAGATCATATAATAAAGGCTAAAGGATTAACATTAAACAAAACAACTAGCGAAATAATTAACTTTAACACTATGCTGAAACTGGTCATAAATAACATGGATGATGATGATGCTGATGAGAATGAACGAATGATAGATGATGAAGAGAATTATTATTATTCTAAACTTAGGGAGGAGGGTGATATCACTGCGATAATAGCTGACGAAATGAGAACAAGAGGGGGTGCAGAGAGTTTGCATGGTAACGCTTATCATAAGGATGAAACAACAAACCCTCATGTAGAAATTAAAGATAAAGATATGGCTTTTAAAACTCCTACAATGAGATTTAAAGCTGATAAAAAAGGTAAAATGAAGATTCGTAAAGGTCTAAAGAGATTGAGAATGACTGGCAATAAACGTGTTCTTATTAAAAAATCCGCACGTACAATTCCATATGGCTTCAGAGGAATCCTCTTTCCCCTTATAGTTAAAGAAAGATCCAATGTTCGCTAAAAACTGTTAATTTAAATATTTTATGTTAATATATATATATTATATGATATATATATAGATATATATATATATTATATATATATATAATAGTATATATATATATATATTATATATATATATATATATATATTATATATATATATATCAATAAATATTATATATATATATATATATATACTATATATACATATATATATATATATATATATATGAATGATTTTATTTTTCTATTGTGTATTTTTTATGATATTTTTAATAAATGATTTAATAAATTCTTTGTCTTTCAAA
>JABUQX010054058.1:0-12500 GCA_015478945.1 Trachelipus rathkii | reverse complement strand
CCTTTGGTCGTCCATGGGTTCCAATTTTGACCCACGGTTATTTTTTGCCTTCCTTTTAGGGACTAGCCCTTTTGATTGTCTTAAACTTGTTGACCATATATTCGGCCCTTGACCTTGCCCAATATACCTGGCGTCTTTTGGACCACCGCTAACTGATGGCTATTGATGGTTCCCAATCACCGTTAAGGAAGTATCTAGCGATGTTTCTATAGTGTTCTCATGAGTATTAGATGATAGTGCCAGTGGACAAGTGCCAGGTGAGTGAGTTGCCAAGTGTAGTGCAATGAGTGCCAATGGAGTGGCCACATGAGTGCCAGGTGAGTGCCAATTGAGTGCCAATTGAGTGCCACATAGGGCCAAGTGAGTGCCACATAGTGCCAACTGAGTGCCACTTTTTCAAGCCTTTTCTAGCCTCCCCTGAGCCTAGGATAGCCCTAATATGGGTGTCTACCCTAGGTTATAAGGATGAGGATTCGAATGGTGTATATTACAACCTGCTAGGATGCTTCCTACTATGAGGTAAAGTCTTTTCTAACACTTATACACACTAACACTCACCCGCATTTACACTCTCCATAGACACTTACATTAAACAATATACAATACACTCACACCCACACGCAGATGCACTTACACTTACACTCACACCATCGAAGCTCAATGCCTCTCAACTTTGCATGCCTCAGCATTGATGTCCCCAACTTTGATGCTCCATACATAAATGCCTCAGCATTGATACCTCAGCTTTGATGGGTCATCTTTGATGACGTCATCTTTGAGACCATCTATATTGATGAATTCATCTTTGATGAAATCACCTTTGTTGGCTCACTCTACCCTACATCAAAGAACAGAGTTAATATTAATGTCTACCCCTATGTTATAACTGATTACCAGGACGCAGCCAGATCTCTCCGCGGTGAAAGTCCCACGAACCCACCCGCAGTGCGCACCCGCCGCGTTCCGCCCGCCTGTGTGGCAGCAAGGCTGCTAATGTTCCCGCGTCGATCGGCTGCCCCGTCGATCGCTTGGCACCAGTATCCCCGCTACCCGCCACGCCGCGATGCGCCCGCAGGCGCAATATTCCCGCCGCCTAAAAATATATATTATAATATTAATATATATATATATTATATATATATATATATATATATAATATATATATATATATATATATATATAATTATATAATATATAATATAATACAATGAGTCATCAATTTTTATTTCATACTTAAACATTTCAACAAGAATTTCTTTTCAAATATTTATGTGAGTCGTTCATTTTTATTTCATACAGAAACCCAGTATAGAATACATTTTTATGGAAAGAAAAAGCAATAATACATTACAGACCTATTATATAACACATTTTTATTAACATTATTTTACTACATAACTTTTACTTATTAATACTTTTAAATTTTATAAATTTTTTAAAAATTGTATGTAAAAAGAAAAAATCCAAAGTGTCTGATATATAATCATTTTTATTTTTTACTACAATTGTACGGAATTTTTACTAAAACAATTAACATTACATACCTTTATCTTTAAAGCCAGTAATCAGTTTAAAACATAGAGGTGTGTTTACCTAACACCTAGGGGGATTAGTATGCTTTGTTTTACTGCTTTACCTCACTTTAACTCGTATGTTTTACTGCTTAACTCATATGTTTTACTACTTTTAACTCACCATATTTTATTTAAAATTACAAACATTAACATCAGTAAATCAGGAAAGCAGTAGATTTGTTACCAACACCTAAGGATTAGTATGCTTTTGTTTTTACTGCTTTACTGTCTCTGCTTTACTGCTTTTACTGCTTTAACTCACATGCTTTTACGCTTTTTAACTCACAATAACATTACATTACCTTTAAAGCAAGTTTTTTAAAGCCAGTTTTAAAACAATAGAGGTGTTACCTAACACCTAGGGAATTAGTATGTAGGTTTTATGCTTTTGTTTTACTGCTTTACTGCTTTAACTTTTCTGCTTTACTTGCTTTAACTTTCTCTTTACTGCTTTAACTTTCGCTTTACTGCTTTAACTTTTGCCTTTACTGTTTTAACTTTCTGCTTTACTGCTTTAACTTTCTGCTTTACTGCTTTAACTTTCTGCTTTACTGCTTTAACTCATATATTTATTAACATTATGTTTTTTATTTTGTTTTAATACTTTTTATTTATTTTATTATTATTTTTATTTATTTTTATTATTATTTTTATTTTTTTTTTTTTATTTTATACTTAGGTTATTAACTCATGCCTATTTATATTATTTAGAAACACACATTCACTATGACACTTATACACACATTCACTATGAACACTTATACACACATTCACTATGACACTTACATTTACCCATAGACACTTACATTTACACTTATACACACGCAGTCACACACACACGCACACACACTTACACTTATACACACATTCACTATGACACTTATACACACATTCACTATGACACTTACATTTAGCCATAGACACTTACATTTACACTTATACACACACACTCACACACAGATTTACTTACACTCACACACAGATTTACTTACACACGCAGATATACTTACACTCACACAGATTTACTTACATTTACACACACACACACACACACACACACACTCACACACAGATTTACTTACACTCACACAGATTTACTTACACTCACACACAGATTTACTTACATTTACACACACACACACACACACACACACACACCACACACACACACACACCCACACACACAATCAGATTTACTTACACCTCACCACAGATATTACACACGCAAAGATTTACTTACACATGATAACTTATATTTTTAAAACATTTTATTATGTTTTAATTAAAACCGTACATTTAATTACCATTCAAATAATATAAAACTAAAATTCATTTTCAAAGTTTCTTTAAAACTTCTATAATAAATCAATCATTATCTTTGAACAAAGAAATTATTATTAACTGTTAATACTTTTTGTTTATAAATTTTATAACTATCAAGTTTTAAAATAACTTTTACTAAAATTTTATGGAAATTTTATTTAAAAAATAAATATTATAGAAGCTGTAAAGCAATAAATCAGTAAATCAGTAAGGGCAAGCCCTTAGCACCCCTCTACACCAAGCAATGCCACGTTATGTGCTATTGACCTTACTGCTTTACATTCCAATCTTTAGCCAATGTTAATAAGTTATAAAAATAATAACCTACTCCAATTCTGGTTCTTGGATTTTTTTCCAATCTTTCTAAATACTTATTAAAAAATAACAATTATTCACTACATTTATATTATTCGTCGATGTTAACTAAAAATTATTTCCAAAGTTTTTTAAAATATTCGGATTTTCTTTATATTATTATTATAATTATTATCGTTGTAACATTGACATCCATCACGAGAAAACACAAAAACCCGCACTCCTTACAGATACGAAACTGACCTCTCTCTTGATAAAAAATGTGTTGAAATAACTACTGTAGGCCTAAAATTAGGATAATCCCTTTTGTATCCCGGGGCGATTAAGTAGACTTAATCACAGTGTCAAAATATAATTCAAACTGACCTTTTTCTGTAAAATGTTGGTTGCACAAATAACTACGTTAGGCCTAAAATTTAGGCATAAATTTGGAGGATAAAGCCTTTTTGTATCCCAGGTTGATTTAAGCCTAATACCAGTTCAAAAGGTAATTCCAGTATAGACAAGAATCGAGAATCAATGTTATTATTTTTTATAAATATATTTCAAACTGAACATGCTGGATCGGTAAGAATCCTTTTAAGCAGGTAAGAAGGAAATGTTTTACCTTTCTTGTGAGTGACGGAGTAATCCTTAATCTCTATAATGACCTCTGTATGTGATTGGTCCGAGGAATTATCTATCGCTTTTTGGTTATGTTTACTATGTAAAAACATGTTTTTTCATATCCTGAACCTTACCTGGATTGGATGAAAATTATATTTGAGAATGCGTTGTTTTAGACCCCAAACTCATTTTTTTAAAATCATACCGTATTTAGCTTGTTAAAGCGGTGCACAACCTCTCTGGTTTGTTAAAGAAAAGTTTGTCTATTTTCACAAGTGTATATATCATGAATCACACTTAAAACAAGTATACCTCAATACAAGACATTATCCAGTGGAAATCAAAATCCCCGGAAGTAGGTTTCATTCTTATAGTATAAAAAAAACCCGATGGTCATTTGAATTTTTCAAGTTGCTACCCCAATCACCCTGTGATTAATACCAAGTGTATTTTTTCGTTGAGTCCAGATGAATTACTTTATATATGTATGTAATCACACTTAAGAGTGGCTTACAGATACTTTAAACCAAGCTCGGCTTTAAAACTGGACCGAAACAGTTATAGCCTGTGCGAAGAAACCAGCGATAAGCAACTTACTCTAGCATATTTTATAAACATAAAAACATAATCAGTTTGGAAGTTAGATTATGGGAGAGAATAATGAAACAGCCAGTATTTGAACCTACATCATTTGAATTCTACATTTCAGGCCTTAACGCAGATGAAATATATGTTAGAGGTACGTTAAGCAAATGTTAATACAGATGAAGAAGACATTTGTTATCTAATTACGTAACCGTAATTCATTACATGTTTTATACCGAGAATACTACGCATTTAAGAAAAACCTGATTGATGATCCTACGCTTATCATCGATCGCCTCCTAAGTTCTATAGACGTACAGAAATTTCATTTATCTACTTAGGAAAAACAATGTCAAGAAAGTATTTAGGCAGGTGAAACCCCGAATGTAAATATACTATGATAATCTGAGCGGAAACTTTTTACGTATGTGTTAAATTGAATGTATTAATGAGACACGAAACTATATCAGCGATAATGATATAAATGATTGGCATATTTGTAAAGATTTAGAGAGTTTAATATAAAATAATCATAAACATTATGTGTAAAATGTATGTGAAAGTGTTATATATAATAATATTCCTGTATTATATTAAATGTGAACCTATATAAAAATCATTTGTTAAATAATTAACACTCTTGTAAGTATATGAATTTTTGGCTTATATATATATAATATGATAATATATATTATATATATATATATATATATAATACTAATATATATATATATATATATTATATATATAATATAATATATAATATAAAAAAATTTTCTCGGGTAAGATAATTGATTACTTTAAATTTCTAATTATATAGTAAAGTTTTTTATTATCCTTATTTTCTACTTTTCTTAAATAAATATTACATGTATGTTAAGAGTTTAAATAAACGAGCCCCAGGTTCAGGATATGAAAAACATTGTTTTACATACGTAAAACCAAAAAAAGCGATAAAATAATTCTCGACCAATCAAATACGAGGTCATATAGAGATAAGGATTACTCCGTTCACTCTCACAAGAAAAGGTAACATGCCTTCTTATCCTGGCTTAAAGGATATTACCATCCAGCAGTTCAGTTTTGAAATATATTATATAAAAATTAATAATAACATTGATTCTCGATTGTTGTCTATACTGGAATACCTTTTGACCGGGTATTAGGCTTAAATCAGCCTGGGATACAAAAAGGCTTTTATCTTAAATTTATGCCTAAATTTAGGCTAACGTAGTATTGCACCCACATTTTTACAGAAAAAGCGTCAGTTTGAAATATTATTTGACCTGGAATTAGTCTAAAGATCGCCCGGGATACAAAAAGGATTATCCTAATTTTAGGCCTAAAGTAGTTAGTTCAACAACATTTTACAGAGAGAGGTCAGTTTCGTATCTGTAAGGAGGCGGTTGTTGTGTTTTCTCGTTATGGATTGTCAATGTACATAGATAATTATAATAATAATAATAAAAAAGGAAAAATAAGAATTTATTTAAAAAAACTTTGAAATATTTTTACTTAACATTCGAGCGAATAATATAAATGTAAGTGAATAATTTTAATTAAATAAGAACTTTAGAAAAAGATTTTAAAGTTAAAAATACATAGTTATGTTAGCCAGAGAAGAACTTATTTGTATTTTATACTTATACATGGCTAAAGATGATGTAAAGCAGGCTAAGTCAATTAGAACATAACGTGGCATTAAGCTTGTGTTAAGAGGGTTGCTAGGGCTACCTTACCGGATTTACTGATTTATTGCTTTAAGGGTAACGTAAAATATGATGGTTTTAATAAAATTTTCATTAAAAATTAGCGTAAAAGTTATTTTTAAAAACTTGATTAGCTTTAAAAAATTGTATAAAACAAAAAGTATTAACAGTTAATAATAATTTCTTTGTTCAAAGATATTAATGATTGATTATTATAGAAGTTTAAGAAACTTTGAAAAATAATTTTAGTTATATTGAATGAGTAATATAAATACTGTCGTGTTAATTAAAACATAAAATGTTTAATAAATTATACGTTATATGTGTAAGTAAATCTGTATGTGTGAGTGTAAGTAAATCTGATTGTGTGATGTGTGTTGTGTGTGTTTGTGTGTGTAAATTAAGAAATCTGTGTGTGAGTGGAGTAAATCTGGTTGTGAGTGTAAGTAAATCTGTGTGTGAGTGTGTGTGTGTGTGTGTGACCTTGTGTGTGTAGTGTGTGTAGTGTATTGTGTGTGTGTGTGTGTCGTGTGTGTGTGTAAATGTAAGTAAATCTGTTGTGAGGTAAGTTATCTGCGTGTGTAAGTAAATCTGTGTGTGAGTGTAAGTAAATCTGTATGTGACTGTAAGTATGTGTGTTTAAGTGTAAATGTAAGTGTCTATGCGTAAATGTAAGTGTCCATAGGTGAGATGTGTGTAAAAAAAAATTATAAAAAATACAAATATAATTAGTTAATGTGTGTATAAGTGTAAGGGTGTGTGCGTGTGTGTGTGACTGTCGTGTGTATAAGTGTAATGTAAGTGTCTATGGGTTAAATGCTAAGTGTCAAGTGAATGTTGTGCTGTTATAAGTTGTCATATAATGTGGTATAAGTGTCCATAGTGAATGTGTGTTCTAAATAATTATATAACAATAGGCATTAAGTAAATAACCACTAAGTATAATAATAAAAATAAAAAAAAAATAATAAAAAATAATAAAAAAATAAATAAAAATAATAATAAAATAAAAAAGTATTAAAACAAAATAAAAAACATAAGTATTAAAATATATGAGTTAAAGCAGTTAAAGCAGTAAAGCAAAGTTAATACAGTAAAGCAGAAAGTTAAAGCAGTTTAAAGCAGAAAGGTTAAAGCATTAAAGCAGATAGTTAAAGCAGTTAAAGCAGAAAGTTAAAGAGCAAGTAAAGAGAAATTAAAGCAGTAATTAAAGCAGGAAAGTTTAAAGCATAAAGGCAGTTAAAACAAAAAGCATACTAATCCCCCCTAGTGTTAGGTGAACACCTCTATTGTTTTTACGCTTTACTGCTTAGGTAGTAATGTAGTTGCTTGAGTTTTTAAAGCAAGGTAAAGCAGTGAGTTTAAAAGCAGTTAAAGCCCAGAAAGCTTAAGCAGTTTAAAGCCTAGTGTTGAAAACAAAAGGCATACTAATCCCTTAGGTGTTACGTTAACACCCTCTATTGATTTACGATTTACTGCCTTTAAGGTATGTAATTAATAAATATGTTGAGTTTAAAGTTGTAGTAAAACATATGAGTTAAAGCAGAAAGTTAAACATGAGTTAAAGCAGTAAAAGCAGTAAAAACAAAGCCATACTAATCCCCCCTAGGTGTTTAGGTAACACCTCTATTGTTTACTGATTGACTGCTTTAACGGTATTGTAATGTGTAATGTGTTTTAGTAAATTTCGTTACATGTAGCTAAAATAATAAAGATGATTATATATCCAGACACCTGTGCTGGATTTTTCTTCTTTACATACAATAGTTTTAAAAATATAGTAAAATTAAAAAGATAGTTAATAAAAAAAAGAATAATGTTAATAAATAATAGAAGTATGTGTTAAATAAAATAGATCGTAAAATGAAGTACCAGTTTTAGGTTTCGGCGAAAAATGTTTTTAATAAAAGTGTTTAAGTATGAAATAAATATCAAGTATCCTTATATTTGAAAAATGAAATTACTCAAGTGAAATATCATATTAGAATAAAAATTGAGATGACTACATGAAAAGATAAATAAAATATATTATATAAATAATTTTCATCGTGGACGGAAATATTGCGCTTGCGGCGCACGCGGCGAGCAGGAGGTACGCCGTGGATGAATTATATGCAAGCCTGCGGACAGATGCGCACGCGAAGGCGGCGGGAAGTACGTTCGGAGAATATTGCGACGAAGAGAACTTCGGGCAATCGCAACGCGGGCGGCATATGGGAACGCGGCGGAAGGTCGCACCTGCGGGTGCGGTAGTATCTGGGAACAATTTCAACGCCGGGAGAGAAATCATGCTGACTGTACCTGAAGACTTGCATAGATATCGCATGGAATCATAACATAGGGTTAAGACTTCCAAGTATTACAACTCTGTCTGACTGTAGGTTATTGAGTGAGCCCAGTACAGAGGTGATCTTCATTCAAAGATGAAGTCCCATCAATGATCGCAATCGCCGGCGGTATCACAAACCGATGACAGTATCAACCAGCATGAACCTCAACAGTTGAGCCGGCCACACTCCATAGGCTCCGAAGGACATTATGACCTGGGCACCGCACAAGCATCAACCAGTTGGCGGAAGTCAATGGCTGAGGCAGTCAACAGTGTGAGAGCATGCAACGCAAATATCGAGCGCCACCCCCATGTGTGAGTGTATAGTGTAAGCTCGCATCTGCGTGGCCTGGCCGGGCAAGCCTACCTGCCCAAGCCGCATCGCACGGCAATGCCCGTGGTGTGGTTCCGTTGAGATGACTGTGTAGTATGGTTGTAATGTAGTCTGTGCTGAGTGGTCTAATGGCGAAAACATTAAACGAAGCAGGCTGTACGATAGTAGAGTCGGGCCTGGTCATCACCCGCAGCCGCGTCATAGCTATGTCGTTTGTAAGGCCTCGTTAGAAAACACGCCCGGACTCAACTACCACCTGTAGGAAAGCCTGTCAACACTGATCAGCAATGTGCGTACGAGTGAGGATACACCAAGCCCAATCCCGAACCTCCTCATACCTTCTGTTATTACCTTAGTGCCTGGAAAGACACCCGAGTAGTTGGCTCACTATCGGGCTCAGGGATGCACGGCTAAGTAAAAGACTTGAACCAGAAAGAGCTGCACTAACACCCGAACCGCCCAGCCACCTATTAAGGCATCTGGCACTCCTGGACATTCAATGTAGGACCGGTGGCACTGGCACCTTTCGGCAACAGTCAATGCTACTCACCTGGCACTACATTGGCACTCCATGGCACTCAACTATGGCGACTCACCTAGCACTCAGCCGTGCAGCAATCATCATAGAGTAGCTGCATAGGAACATCAAAGAAACATCGCCTAGTACTTCTTTACGGCTGATGGAAACCATCAAAGCCCGATTCAAGTTGAGCGTTTGGGTAACCATAGAATTGAACCCATGTGGGGCATATGCAAGGGTGCAAGGCAAACGAGAAGTACTCCATCGAAGCCGGTCAAGAGCAAAAGAGTAAGAGAGCCGATCCAATAAAACAGTGGCGTACCGCAAGTCCCTAAGAAGCGCGCAACAGGCACCAAACCACCTGATTATGTCCGGTGGAATCAAAGACTCAATTCTTGACCCTGCCGACGTACCAACAAGGACATCACCGTTTAGGACACGTAGCAATATGTGTGTCTGACTGCATCTAATGTCCACACGTGTGCGGGTTTATAAGTTCTGATAAAAGATGTAGAGCGTCTCGTGAGAGTAAAATAGTAAAAGCCTGTCATTAGGTGGAATGGATGCCTATAAGTGTCATAGTGAATGGTGTATTCTAAGTGTAAGTGTGTGTGTGTGTGTGTGGTGGCAATGTGTGTGTGCTGGTTGCTCGTGGTGTGGTGATTGTGTGTGTGTTGGTTGTGATAGGTGCCACCTCCTGTGTGTGTGTTATAGGTGTTCAAAAAGGTTAGGACGAGTATCCAAATACATGGGCCCCGCTTTCTAGGACCTGTTAGGAAACTAACTATATCCATGTCCGACAACATTAGTCGGGTGGAGGCCACGCGTGGGCAAAAAATGGCGTGGGCCAAAAGATGACCCATGGTATTATGCAAGGTTCAAGGCCTAAATATCGATGGTCAAACAAGGTGTAAGACATCAAAAACACCAGCGGGCGCCTAAGCCCCCTTATAAGAGAAAGGAACGATATATGAAATTACACGTGGGTCTCAAAATTAGCCCGCTAAGAGCCTTAAAACCTCCCATGATAAAACTCCACCGTACATAGAAACACTCATACTGAGCCGCTCCTTTTCATATCATGGTGAGAATCCCAGTGAACGGTATAGTCTGCAAAGCTTTGGAAGCAATAGCGGGAAGTGCGATCAACAAAAAGTGTATTACTCAAGACATGGCACAAGAAAAGTGCTAACTAGGCGCTAGCCCGGTGAAATGAATGACCTCTCGCAAATGCCGCTTATCTCACAAACAAATTCTCAGTGCATTGTCGTAAGTGGCTAAAAGCAAATGAGCCCAGAAGAGAGAATACTAAGGAAAGCTAAAGAGTTTAAGCAGTTGCTTCAATTACATTGCGAAGGATGAAGTGGCTGAGTATAAATTGTCCGAAGGAAAAGAATGAATTAGTGATTTCTGCATCTTTTATTGTTTTTAAACTACTGCGTGAAATTATAAAACAAATATAAAATTTTTAAGTTTTCATTTGTATCTGGGTGTTGAGGAGCAGCAAAATTTTGAAATCATTTCTTTTGGCTATTTTGGTTAATAATATAAAGTACAATAATAAAAAATATAAAGAATAATTTGAAAATTGACTAAGGAGATGTGGAGTCTGCGTTTCCTCATTGCTATCGATCGAGTCATATGAAGTAATCTTTCCAAACTTCTTCAACTGTAGAAGGGGGCTGGAAACCCCTCCTATCACATGTTATCTTTCCCGCGAAATGTTGGTGATAATTCGTTTAACTCTACTACATACAGTGATTGTTCTGGTGATAATGTTAATAATAATATAATGTTTATGATAATTTTAGTAATGGTGAATCAGTGGAAATAATTTATATATAGTGAATATATATAACAAACATACTAATAAGTAATAACAGTGATTGTGGTGATAATGATAATAATATAATAAAACAGTATAATGTTAATGAAAATTTTTAATATAGTGTATTAGTAGGTAACCAATAACACTTATATATGTCGAGAATATGTGTCAGTTCATTAACAATACTAATAAAAACATAGTCGCGATCATAATAATAATAACTTAAAAATTATTATCATATTACTGGTGTTAAATAGTGAAATTGTTAGTGTTTAGCAAGTTTAATAATAATATTAATGAGGATAAGATAAATATGTGAATGTACATATAACCTATATATTGTATACTATTTTTTTTAATTCTTTTTGTATTGTCAATTTATTTAATAATGAAAAAGCCTATACTCCATTGTATAGCTCTCCAGTGTTTCTCAGCCGGCCCTAGCCAAATCTCATATGCAGAGATCCGTCTTGCTCTCCAGATGAGTTTCCGCAACTATGGTCGGGTGTCGGGCCGCAGGTCTGCGCGAGAATGTGAGCATATTCTCTCCTTGCGGCTTGCCCTCCGTCACCTGAGCTAAGGACGAATGAGATTGCGAGTACCAGCCTTCAGGCATTAGAGCCCTAGGACTGCCCTCGCAGAGTGAGTGTGTTATTTGCCTGATAAAATATATTTATATATATAGGGTATATACATATATATATATATAACTATGTATTATATATATAATAATTTTCTATATATATTTTATATTTATATACTATTATATATCATATATATATATTTATAATAATTACTATTATATTTATATATATTATATACCATTTATATCATTAGTAATATTTATTTTCATATGAATATTAAATATATATTATTTATATATATATATTTATATATATATTATATTAATATTTATTTTTCTTGCCCCCTTCTCATATTTGTAAATAAAGTATATAGGTCATTTCGCTTGCATACTAATCTTGTATATCACGTGGTTTATACTTCTATAGTAATATAGGTAATTACTAATATGAGTGCTAAAAAATCATAAAATATAAATATATATATATAATATATAGTAGTATATATTATATTATAATATATTATATTGTATATATTATTATAGTAATTAATATACTAATTAAATATTATATTAAAATAATAATATATTTAATATAAATTGAATATATATAAATATATGATGTATGCAGTATATATAGTGCTAATATATAATTAATACTATATGATATACTTTATATGGAATATCATATATTTATACTACTAATATTATAATGAACTATTAATCTAGGGATATATATTACGAGTATATGGCGTATACGGCTAATCTTGCAATATTCTGTCTATTTTCATCAACAT
>JABUQX010054057.1:22500-41243 GCA_015478945.1 Trachelipus rathkii | reverse complement strand
TTGTGCTGAGAGGTATATTTCGATATAGCTAATTTACTCAGGAATTGTATTATATGATCGTTTATTTCTAGAGGTATTCTTACATCCAGAATAATTTTATTTGATGTGCTATATTGAATTCCATTTTTGATTACTGAATTTATAAAATTTTATTATGTAACTAATTAATTATTTGCGTATTTTTATAATTTTTAATTTTTATATATTTTTTGTTATATTTATAACAATTGTCTAATCCTGAGAATCACAACGTGAAACGTTACACTGAATGCGATTCGTAAAATCACGTGGCAGACGTCTTAGTACCAAACATCTAATTTCCAGTACTTTCCCGCTACATTTTTATTTGATATTATTTTTATTTTTGTTTTTATTGTTATTTTGTTTTGTTTTAAGATACTCGTAAAGATTTTCGAATAAATTTATGTCAAATTAATTACATTTAAAGCCTTTTGTTACTGGAAGCTTTATTACATTTTGACGAGCAATAACTCAACTATAGTACATAATATATATAATAACATTTGCAAAATATTACACTACTATTATATTATATATTATATATATAATGACTATATATATAAATAATATATATAAAAATAAGAATATAAATAAATATTATATATATATAATATAGCATATTATATAAAAGTATATATAATAATTATTTATATAATATATATTATCTAATATATATAGTAAAGTATATATATTAATATTTATATTATATATATATATATAATATATAATATATACTATTAAATGGTTGACCATGATATTTCGACATTGACCTTGCCGGATAACCTATACCCAGCCTACACCTAGCCTAAACCTGCACCTAAACTGACCTTACCTAACATTACCCTAACCAACCTAACCTTACATAACCTAATCTAACCTAACCTACCTAATCTTACCTAACCTAGCGTACAACCTACTACCTAGCCTAACACCTACCTAAACTCCTGCCACGCTATGCTCCGCCCCCGCCTCTCGAGCTCATCCAGGTAACTGATGCCTAGCCTTTGGTAGGTATCTGTGCTAACATGAAGGTCATGTAGGAACCCTGACCTGTACTGGATCTAGTCCTAACTTATTTTCCCATCGTGCACACACACACACCACACACACACACACACACACACACACACACACACACACACACAACAGCACTTATAACTTTAGGTATTATACTTCATACACACACACACACACACCACACACACACACATTCATCTCACTCTTCTATACACACATTAACTATGACACTTATACACACGATTCACTATGACACTACATTTACCCATAGACACTTACCATTTACACTTATACACATCGGTCACAAACACAACACACATATCACACACCCAACCTTACACTTATACACACATTCAACATGACACATACACCATGACACTTACACTTACATTAACACTTATACACATGTATAAACACACGAACAACCCTTTGGTCTTCCATGGGTCAATTTAGCCCATCCTAATTTTAGCACTTAAACATTTTTATTAAAAACATATACTTTACAGACCTTAAAGCGTAAATCAGTAAATCAATTAGAGATGCTACCTAACAACTAGGGGGATTAGTATGCTTTTGTTTTACTGTTTTACCTGCTTTAACTCAAGTTTTATCTAGTTATAACTTTTAGTATTTGAATAAAGTGAAATATTAATTCACAGTATATACCTTAAAACAGTTAATCAGTAAATCAATAGAGGTGTACCTAACACCTGGGGGATTAGTATGCTTTTTGGTTTTACTGTTTTACTGCTTTAACTCATGTTTTACTGGTTTATTAACTCATGTTTACTGCTTTAACTCATATGTTTTACTGCTTAATCTCACATATTCCATCACATTACATACCTTAAGAGTAAAATTTCAGTAATCAATAGAGGTGTGACTAACACCTAGGGGAGGATTTGCTATGCTTTTGTTTTACTGGCGAGCTTTAGCTAGCTTTAACTCATGTTTTAAATCTGAGCTTGCTCTGTAACTTTCTGCGCCACTCTTTACTTGTCTTTACACCTTTCAGTTTTAACTGGAGAGCGTTAACTTTCTTGCTTTACTGTTTTGATACTTCTGCGTACTGGCTTAAATACGTGCATTGATTAATTTTTTAAATTTAAACATATATTATTAAATGTTCTTAAATAGTTGATATTATTATATTTGAGATTTTCATTTAATTGTATTTTATTATTAAAAATTACACGTATTTTTTATATGTGTAATTATTATTATTTATTTTTTTATTATTATTATTTATTATAATACTATTAAAGACAGACACTTCATGCCTATATTAGTATTATTTATATTTAAGAAACATCACACACACACACACAATATAATATATATATATATATATAAATACACAACATCTACAATATTGTAAAATATATTATTACCCATATAATAATTTTAGTAATATGATATAATTTATATTATATACTATATCTATAATCGCACAACCACGAGCAACAACTACATAAACACACACCATACATCTATAACATCATATACAAACATTTACACTATGAACCTTATACCACATTTACACTATATGACATCTATAACACCATTTTACCCTATAGGTACAACATTATACATTTACCACTTATGCATATCACATGCGGTACACATATTATCAACACACAAACATATACTATATACTTAATAGTATATCTAATTATACTCCAACAACTAAATTCACATATGAATCTTATACACACATCACTTATGACCTATATACACAGTTTGCCATAGACACCTTCAATTACACTTACACTCTACACACAGAATTTACTTACAAGACTCACAAATAAGCGATCAGAATTTACTATACACTCCACAACTACAGTTTCACTACACTGATCTACACCCATCAGTATCTTAACTTACCACCAGAATTTACTTACCACTTGCACAACAGTATTACACACAACAACACACACACACACACACACACACACACAACCACACACCCACGCCACCCACTACAATAAAAAATATACATTTATTAAAAACATTTGTTTTAATTAAACAACGTACATTTATATTACTTCACACATATAACTAAAATTATTTCAAAGTTTGGCTAAACTCTAAATAATAAATCATCATTATCTTTGAGGCAAAAGATTTATTATTACTGTTAATACTTTTGTTTATAATTTTATAACTATCAAGTTTTAAATAACTTTTACTAAAATTTTATGAAAAATTTTATTAAAAACATATATTTTCGTACCTTAAAAGTACAGCACTAAATCCAGTAAGCATCAGTAAGGGCAGCAGCCCCTAGTCCCTCTACATCAAATGCTATGCCACGTTTTGTTCTATTGACTTACTGCTTTACATCATCTTTAGCCATGTAATAAGTATAAAATAACAAAATAAGTTCTTCTCTGCTAACATAACATGTATTTTTATTAAAATCATTCTAAGTTTTAATTTAAAAATAACAATTATTCACTTACATTTATATTATTCACTCGATGTTAACTAAAAATATTTCAAAGTTTTTTTTTTTTAAATAATTCGGTTTTCTTTATTATTATTATTATTATCTATGTTACATTGACAATCAATCACGAGAAAAATACCAACAACCCGGTTCCGATGGAACGAAACTGACCCTCTCTCTGTAAAAAGTGTTTGAAAAAAAACTACTTAAGGTCTAATTTAGGATAATCTTTTTGTGACCCGAGGCACGATTATAAGCCTAAATTTCCAGGCAAAAATATATTTCAACCTGACCTTTTTCTGTAAAATGTGGTGCATAACTACGTAGGCCAAATTTTAGGACTAAATTTTAAAGGATAAGCCTTTTATGTAGACGGGCTAATTTAAACCTAATACCAGGTCAAAAGGTATAAAAGGTAATTCCAGTATGGACAAAATCATTGTTATTATTATTATTTATTTTTTTTCTATATTTTTTTATAAATAATATTCAAATGAAACATGCTGGATCGGAAAGATCCTTTAAGCAGGTAAAGAGGAAATGTTTTCCTTACTTGTGATGGTCGGTGGTAATCCTTTCTTCTTATATGACCTCGTATGTGACTGGGCCGAGAATTATTTTATCGTCTTTTGAAAATTAACGTTGTTCTTTAAAAACTGTATTTATCAGGTGTTTGTTTTATTATCTTTTAAAAACTCAAACTCATTTTAAAATCAAAGTCATCATTTTAGCTGTAAGCGGTGCACAAGTTATACTGATTTGTATTAAAAGTGTTTTATTTTTAACTAAGTGTATATCATATTTAAATAAAACTTACATGAGGAATAATTATTAATTTACTAGAATAGATTATAATTAATTCACTAGTTCAAAAGCTAACAACCAGGGCTCAGCATGAGCCTCACCCGCAAAGGCAGCCAACACCCGCACACCGTAAAGGTGCGTCCCGCCGCCTCCCGCCCGCCGCGCTGCGCCTGGGCAAGCGCAGGCCAATATTTCCCGCTTCCGCCGCCCTCCCCGATTGCGCCCGCGGCCGCAATATTTCCGCGCGAAATTGTAACATATATATTATATATATTTATATATAATATAATATATATATAATATATATATATATATAATATATAATATATATAATATATAATATATTATATATATAAATATATTTTTTTGGTAGCTACAAACGTTTTCAAGTGAAATTTTATTTAATAATATAATTAATATATATATAATATATATATAAATAAAATAGTATATATTATATAGATATACATTATATACTATCTATATATAATATATAATATTAAAATATAAATTTCACTTATGAAATGTCATAATAGCCTCCAAAAATATATATATATATAAATAATATATATAATATATATATTATATATATACTATATAATATATATATATATATAAGTATATAATATATCTTCCTTACTACACTTAAGTTCGTGTTTGTGCGTAAATTAGTATATATACTAGTTACATTACAATAGTTAATGTATATTAATTGTTATAAGTATAGATATATTATAGTATAGATCTATATATATGAGAGAGTATTATATTTATAATATATTATTAATTTTTTGAGTTAATATATATTACGTATATTATAATAATAGTCAATATATAATTAATCATTCGGCGGGCGGGAAATCTTAGCGCCGCGGTAGACCTTGTCTCGGAGGGTCGGGAACGCGGAAATATTTGCTGCCTGCAGGCGCTAAGCGGCAGGCGGGCGCGGCGAGGAACGGTCACTACGGGGAGCGTGGTGGTATCAGGGGGGATGGCGCGGGCGAGACGGGGTTGGCTCCTTTCGTCGGGAGGGCTCATGCTGAGCCCTGGTGTTTAGCTTATGAACTAGTGAATTAATTACTATCTATTCTAGTGAAATTAAGAATTATTCCTCAATGTAAGTATTTTTATAAACTGAATGATATACATTTAGTAAAAATAAAACACTTTTTTAATACAAATGAGATAACTTGTGCACCGCTTAACAAGCTAGAATGACTATGATTTTAAAATGAGTTTTGGTCTAAAAAGATAATAAAACACACACCTGTCAAATACAAGTTTAAAGAACAAAAGTTAAGTTTCAAAAGACGATAAAATATTCTCGACCAATCAAATACGAGGTCATATAGAGATAAGGTTACCCAGAACCAATACAGTAAGGAAAACATTTTCCTTTCTTTTACCTGCTTAAAGATCTTTCCGATCCAGCATGTTTCAGTTGAAATTATTATTTATAAAAATAAATAATAACAATGATTCTTGTCTTTACGGGAATTATTTTGACCTTGTATTAAGGATTAAATTAGCCCGTCTACAAAAAGGCTTATTCTAAATTTAGGTCTTATACCTAAATTTAGGCCTAACGTAGTTATTGGACCACATTTTACAGAAAAAGGGTCAGTTGAAATAATATTTTAGACCTGGATTAGGCTTAAATCGCCTCGGGAGTACACAAAAAGGAATTATTCTAAAATTTTAGACCTGAGAAAGTAGTTTTTATTCTCAACACATTTTACAAGAGAGAGGTCAGTTTCGAATAAGGAGTGCGGGTTGTTGTGTTTTCTCGTGATGGATTGTCATGTACATATATATATAATAAAGTAATAATAAAGAAAACCCCGAATTATTTAAAAAAAAAACCTTTGAATATTTTAGTTAACATCGAGTGATTAATATAAATGAAGTGCATAATTGATTATTTTTAAATAAAAAACTTAGAATTAGTTCTTTTTAAGAGATGTTTCCAAAAAATGTCAATTTTCGTATTTTGAGAACAATACGAATTAATGGCTAAAGATGATGTAAAGCAGTAAGTCAAGAACAAAACGTGGCATAGCTTGATGTGGAGGGGTGCTAGGGGCTGGCCTACTGATTTACCTGATTTTATTGCTTTAAGGTACGGTAAAATATATGTTTTTAATAAAATTTCATTAAAGGAAGAAAAGTTTATTTTAAAACTTGATAGTTATAAATTTATAAACATAAAAGTATTAACAGTTAATAATAACTTTTTGCTCAAAGATAATGATTGATTTTAATAGAAGTTTTAAGAACTTTGAATAAATTTTAGTTATATTTGAATGAGAATATAAATGGTCGTGTTTAATTAAAACATAAAATGTTTAATAAATTATAACTTATATGTGTAGTGAGTGTGCGTGGGTGTGTGTGTGTGTGTGTGTGTGTGTGTGTGTGTGTGTAAATCCTTTGAGTATTATTTCATTTTGCTTGCCTAATATATTATATCTGTGTGTGAGTGTAAGTAATCTGTGTGAGTGTAAGTAAATCTGTGTGGAGTGTAAAGTAATCTGTGTGTGAGTGTAAGTGTAAATTTAAGTGTCTATGGGTAAATGTAAGTTCATAGTGAATGTGTGTATAAAGTAATAACATAGTAAACTGTGTGTGTGGTGTGCCGCATGATGTATTTATAAAGTGTAAATTTGATTTGTTCGTATGGGTAATAGTAAGTGTCATAGTGAATGTTGATGTATAAGTTTACATTAGTGAATGTAGTAGTTAAATATGAGTGATATGTGTGAGTTTATTGAGATGGTGTTGTGTGTATCTAGGTGTGTGTTGATTGGTTGTGTGTGTGATGTTTGGCTAAATCAAAAAATTAATACTTGACCGACTAACCAGTGCTTCACTAGATTAAAAGGGATTATTCATATAAAATATAACAACACACACATATTTAAGATAAAGTAATTATAAGTAACAAATAAAAATATATAGAATGTTTGAGCAAAATAAAATCATAATTATTATAATAAATCAAATAAAAATTTTGCGAGTAATAGATGAAACTTAAAATATTGGCGATTAGAAGAAAGATTAAATGCAGAAAGTTAAACAGATGATAAACTGCTAGAGAATTATATAAATGCAGTAACCGCATAAAGTTACAGTAATAGAGTGCATGTTAAAGTTTAAGCTATTACAATACTATGAGTTAATAAATGTCTAGTAAACACAGCAGTTAAAACAAAAAGTCATAACTTAACATTAACCCCCTCAAAAATAGGAAATAGTTTAGATACAACACCTTACATTAAGTTGATTAGACTTTGTTGAATTTTTTACTTATGCTTTAGATTTTTGTAATAGTGTATACAATTTGATATAATATAGAAGTTTTAGGTTCAGAGTAATAAATGCTTATAATGTCAGTTCATAAGCAGTATAAATACATATGAGTTAAATAAGCAAGTAAAAATGAGTTAAAATAGACAGCTTAAATATAACAAGTAATAACAAAAGCATACTAATTCCCCCCTAGGTGTTAGGTAAAGTAAAATATGACTTGAATTTACTGATTTACTGCTAAAGTAAGTATGTAAGTTATGAGTAAATATATTAGGGTTAAAAGCAGTAAACATATTGTAATATAATAAAACATAATAAGTACATGAGTAAAGCCGTAAAACAGTATAAAACAAAAGCATAACTAGATCCCCTAGGTATGTTAGTTAACCCTCATATTGATTACCTGATTACTGTCTTTATAGGATCTTGATAGTATATGTTATTTTAATAAAAATGTTTTAAGTGACCTAAAATTTAAGGATGGGCTAAAATTGATCCGCTCATGGAAGACCCAAGTGTGTCAGTGTGTTTAATACATGTCGTATTAAGTGTAAATGTAAGTGTAAGTAGTCATATGGTGAGTGTAATAGTTGTCATAGTTGAACTATGTGTGTATTGTATATAGAAGTAAAGTGGGTGTGTGTAATTGTAGATGTGTAGTGTTATTGTGAACGATTTGAAGTATAAGTGTAATTGTATAGGTGTCTATGGCTTTTGGAAGTGCTCGCAAGTAGAAATTAGATTAAAAGTGTCATAGTTGAATGTAGTAATAGTAAAGTATGTCATAGTGAATATATGTGATTGTAGTGTGATTGTGTGTAGTGTGTGTCGTGTGTAGTAATAGTAATAAAAGTGTGTATGTGTGTAGTGATGTGTGTAGTGTGTGTGTGTGATCAATCGAGATGATAATATAAGTTAGGATATAGAATCCATATATAGGTCAGGTTCCTAACATTTATCCATCATGTAGCACAAGATAATAACCTACCAAAAAAGGCTAGGCATTATAAGTAACTTGGATTGAAGTGACTCATAAGGTCACGGGGCGGAGACAAGGTATGCAGGCAGAATGGATAATGGTGTAAGGCTTAGGTGTAGGTGGACTTAGCACCTAAGCCCTAGTAATGGAATTTGATGGGGGGAGATTGGTTAGTATAGGTTATATTATAGTTGCAGGTTAGGTTAGGTATAAATTAACTAATTGACTGAGATTAACGGTTTATATATAGTAAGCTTGGTGTATGTTCTCATGTGTATTTATTTTATGGGTAATTAACTACGGCAAGGTCAATTGTCGAATATAAAAGGTCAATAACAAGGTTATAATACTACTATAATTAGGTCTATATATATATATTATAATATAAATATCATTATATATATAATATAATTATATAATATTATATACTATATAATAAATCGCTTATATATATACTTATAAGTAGCTAAGTTATATTTGATAATATTATATATACGTTATATATATTTATTATATATTTATAATATTATATAATATTATAGATATATACGTTATATTAATATTTAATTATATCATATATATATATATATATTAATAATATAATATTATATATATATTATATATATATATATAGAATATATATATATGGATTATATAATATAAGACTATTGTAAACTTGGCCCGGTTACTACCTTTACCTCTCTCTCATCTGTCCGTATTTCCCATCAATCTTATATTACGTTCTACGCCTCTCTATAAAAAATACATTCATTCGTTCTGTTTCCTCTGCTTCATCGTTATACTGCGTTCTAAACCATTCTCTCCTATCGCCCGTCTTTCAAATTGTTTTTTTTTTTTTTTTTCTTTCTTTCTTTTTTTTCTTTCTCTGCATCTTCTCTTCTCATCACATCGGCTCCAATCAGCTTGTAGATTGCACACGCTGTTAAGTTCGCTGAACGAAACTAATACTCGGTAAAACATCAAAAAAAGTACGAATATACTAGTGTATTAGTACGACAATAAATTAATAATAATTAACGTTATGTTAGTATAGTAAAAGATATACTATCAAAAAATATAACAAATGAATTTATCTTATACATCAACATAAAAAGTGGAGAACCATATTGTGATACTATCACGACTTAAAACAGCAAATAACTAGCACGGTACGTCTAGCTTACACGTAGAACTTTACTAATCAAATCAGCATTCGATATTTGCATCGTTGGTCATCGATTGCGTGATAATCTTCGAGAGAGACATTAAATTATAACTAAAACCAAGCCATAATCAAAAATATCATATATATATATACACACAAATAATATAATTAATATAATTTTACAAATAATTAAAATTCAATTAAAAAAATGGATAACCAAATAAAAAATTTTATCAGTGTCTCAAATCACGTCCTAAAAATTGTAGTGCTATCGAAATGTACCGCAAACAGAAACTGAGTATTCTCTAAGGCTTTCTCTCTCTCGACTCTCCCAAGTCCACACTCACTGGTCTTTTATCTCTTTCCTATCTAATTCTCATCTTCTCTCTTCTACTCTCTCTCTCTCTCATATCTCTTATCTCTCATAATATATATATATATATATTTATATTTATTTAATTATATTTATATTATCAATATATAATATATTAATATTTATATATAATTATATATCATTATTAATATTATATAATTATATACTATGGCCGTTGTTGTTTTTACCTGAGAGTATATTTTAGGTTATCATATATATCTTCCTATATCAAATTACTATAAATATACATAGTGGAATATATATCGAATATTCTTAGAGATGACACATTGAGGATTACAATATATTCACGGAATTATTTTAGTGTTGTAATGTTATTTCAGTAGATACTCTGAGGAGTGTATATATATAAATTATCGAATTTATTCGATTTATCGAGAAATTCGAGTAGTTTATATAATTAAGTTTATATACTAAGTGAGATATCAGGAGATCTAGTAGCCATATGGAACCGATACTCTCGAGCGACTTGCGACTTATTATGGTATAACCATAGAACACTTAAATTATACTGGGCAATACTAAGTTACTCAAGTCTGTGAGTGTAAGCGGGTGAAAAGTTGGCGCGAGACGGTGCCTCTATATATATGTATATCTTGCCTATTGCACGCATGAGCATAGGCCCCTCAGCAACATATATACACCGTATTGATAGTGCCGAGTATTAAATTTAGATTTATTCATAAACTAAATTTAATATAGGACGGTGAAATTCGTTATATATTAATTAAATATATTATTTTATTATATTATATATATTATATTATTATTATTATTATATATTATTAATATTATTTTATAATTTATAGTTAAATATAATTATATATAATATAATATAATTATTATAAATATAATATAACTAATTATATATGTAATATAATATTAAATAATATAATGAGTTAAATTATATAATTAATTTACTATTATATATATATATAAATATATATAATTCATATTAATACAGTACTCTATATAGTATAGGATATTCTAAACACCTTAATTAGGTTTTTAAATGTTTTATTTTTAATTATTAAAAACCGTTTATTATTTGTACGCAGTATAGATTAGTGATTGGGATACCACAGTAAATAGCGGTCACGCGGTTACACTGGGAGTATATTTCAAATAAAAAATAAATTTGTGGTTTATAGTTTAGAATATTTACTAAGAGAAGTATGAGTACTTATTGTAGTATAGTATAATATTACTTTAGTTTGTCTCAAAATAGAACAATACAAAAAGAAATATGTTGTAATACGGAGATAATTATATATAATATAGGAGATACAAATCAACCTATTAGAAACACGTATGGAGAATCTCGCTCCACCTCTAACACTGTCTCATGATCTTCCGCCTATATAAAATACTTCTATTCATACTCATCATAGCGGTTCTTTGGTGCAGATAGAGTCGAGACCTTCTTGGCTTCGCTACCTGCCAAACCACAAATGAGACACAGGACTCAGCAGAACAAGATATAGAGTAATATAAAGAACACTAATCAAAATAATAAAAATACAAGATTTGACGTAGGGAGAAGCGATCGGCAATTATGCCGCAAGAACAGAAATAATACACAAATAAAAAAAAGCAATAAAACAAGAAAAACGAAACGACAATGACTATTAACGAAAATTTAATATGCAGTGTATGTGTCTTCAATGGATAACAATTTCTGAGAGAATATTAACAAATATATTATCATAGGCTCTCAGAGATTTTTTGGCATCACTAAGTAAGGCTAGAGAACTATTATAATCGAAGGAACTTATGTAGAACAGCGAAAAAAACGTCCCGGCTTCTGAGGGTGTCACAAGTGGCGTAGATTACGGAGTGTCAGTTATGACTTGAGTATGTCGGTCTGCGCGGATATTCTGAGCGCGGTCGGCGGTGGTCCTTGTGACTAGTTTAATTAACGAATATTCCGCGATTGAGTTATGAGATGATACTGACAATAAATTAATGAGTCCCAGATCTATAGGTGGAGGGGTAAATAAAATCTCCTGTGGAATGACAAGTTGAGCTAAAAAATAATATAAAAATTATATAATATTAATATATAAATATAAAAATAATAAATAATAAATAAAATCTATAATATAAATAAAAAAAAAAAATAAATAAATAATACTATAAAATAATATAGAATTAAAAAAAATAAACATTCCATGAAGGTTAAGCTGAGTATTATCAAAATTACGGTGCCCAAAAAATTGTGATTCAAAGGTCATAGGAAAAAATTACCAAAGTTGATAAGTATCATTCTGTTCATAGTCTAAATTTAGGTCAAATAGGAGCGTGAGGCTACTGTGTACCAAATGAGACTATCAATAACTATCGAGTCCTTAACCAAACGGTAAATACATATTATATAATGCTAGCCATACATAGTTTAAATTCAGTTCAAAAGCTCTTTCATTTGAATCGTATTCAAATATTCAGTAAGCAGACATAGAGCCTAATGTCAACAATGTTTTAAAAACTTTTCACACCAAATCCTACAGAACTATCAAACAATATTAAAAGTAACTTAGAATATTGCTTTTAATCAAAACTGTGACCAACGAAAATCATTTTAAAAATAGAACACACTTATAATATAACACCTATAATAATATAATTTATCAAAAGTTTCAAGTTCGTCTTATCGCCGTAACTTATATCACTCCAAAATAAATTTCAATACGTTTTAAAAAGATCAAATATTAGCTAAATATCATCAATTTAATACCGAAAATATAAAAAAACTTTACACACTAAAAAATATTCACATTAGATCTGAAAACTGAGTAAATGCTGGTATTATTCTTTAGACCGCAAATTTTTAGAGAGAGAGAGGAGATCGCTCAAACTGCCACATAGTTCGAGGCTAATACCGAAGCTGTTGTATCCTCTCAGGCGAGAATCTGCCAATAAGCTTCTTAATACGAGCACTTTGGATATTTTTAACACATCCATAACTATTGCAAAAATAATAACCAAATATAATACTGTCATTCATATTTTAAATATTTTACTCAACTCATATTTCTTAATACCTATATATCATTATAAAAAAAAGAATATAAATTATAAATAATATAAATTAAACTGAGATTTTACGAGAAAGTAAAAGAGAATATATTCCACTATAAAGTAATTAAAGGTAATTATAATAGTAAGAATAATTAAGAAAAAATAATATATTATATATATATTATTATATAATATATATATAACTTTATTATATACTTAAATATATACTACATATTATATATATATATAATAATATAAATAATAATAATAATATAAATATAATAATAATATAATAAATACTTTTAAAACTACTACTAATAAATAATAATAATATGATAATAAAATAATAATACTATAATAATAATAATATAATATAATAGTAATGAATTTAATTAAAATAATAAGAGGAAGACTACTATGAGAAAGATTTCATTTATATGTTTTATTCAAAAAATTTTTATAAAAAAAAACATTGAGGGCTCCACCCCAAAACAGGGTGAACTTTGGGGAACACTGAGACTTGTCCTCTTACTGATTTGCATAAGGGCGTGAATATGGGGATAAACAGGGACCTATCTTCACAAACTCATAGAGAGCGTGAGACTCTAGGAAACCCTGGAGAATGATCTGGGAAGTGGACCCGAGCGGTGTTGAACTCTGAGACCCTGGGAACGTGTGACTTCGGGGGAGTCTGTTACGGCGTGCAAGCCCTCGGGTGTGTAACCTTGAAACCTTGGGCTGTGACTGATGATCTGTGAGTTGTGTTAATTTTCTGTGAACTTATGAAAAAACTCTAGAGACCCTGGGCGTTGAATAAAGAGACCTCTAGAGGACGTGTCCGTGATCTGGGAAGACTAAGTACGACTTTGGGATCTAGACTGCTAAGGGACCTTGGGCCAGTGACTAGGGACAATGCAGGTTACCAAGAATCCATGTGACAATGTGTATTGGTCTTATGCACAACTTTATTTATTATGTAATTAATATATTAAAAAATTGAAATATATTTAGGTATATATTGTACATTTATTGTCAAAATATATGCATTCATATATATAGTATATATATTATATATCCGAAGCCTCTTTCAGATTTCTCATTTTTCTTTACTAATGTTATTATTCACTGATAAACATATATATAATTATAATCTAAGAAATCTATAAATAATTCTGGGAATCCACATAAGATGCTGTAATTTGTCAAGTTTTATTTTCTATTTTTTCCTTTATATTTCGTATAATTTGTGTGTACATTATACTAATAACATTATACATACACATGTATATCATTTATTTAAACGTGCTATACACATAGTGTATGCATAACCATATAATATAAAAATTTCATACAGATAGAAGGGTAACACATAATACATCCAGAGACTCGTAATACAATCGCATACATAAAAACACATATATTTTAACATATAAGAATACAAATACATATAACAAAGGCATACATACATACATACTTACATACATATATACATACAACATACATACATACACACTCTTGTTAACTTCGGTGCATACGTACCAATATAACATTAACTTTAAACATAAGACACATAGAATCAGACACACTACATCACTGTATTTAACATAACATAACAATTCTACACAATATACAACATTATATTTTATACGTGTAAAATTGGCAATACTTAAATGGTGTACACACATACAATTAATACACACATATCAATTAACGCCCAAAACATATCTCTATCGCATATTTTTACGACAGTAACAAATCATACATGACACGTATTTATACGATACACAGTTATAACATAGTATACAAAGTATATTTAGCTCTAAAACGTACATAAACATTTAACACACTTTAATATTACTTGACGGAAATATATCGCTTTCATTCAGTAGTGTTACAATTAACTATTAATTTATTTTTTTTTTATCTACTTTTTTTTTTTCACACATATTATCTTAATTATTTTATTTTTTTACTTTCATTACATAATGTTTCACATACTTACTGATGTGAATTCAAAAACACACACACACACAACACTAAATGCTCGGTTGGATACGCTCGCTGCGCACGCGCAGACGAGTAGTCACAACACACATCTACCACACACTTGCAACACGCGCAGGCACACACACACAATTTACAAGGGCTAGGGAAGCTGGTATTAATTGTTAGTCGGCTTTTCCGACTCCGGCCTTAATCATCTTTTACCCCTGACTTTAAAAAAAATGACGGACAATTTATTATTTTTGCCAAAAGCTCCGATAGGGCTAATCAATTGTCTGCCGCCTCCGACTCCGGATCTAAATTTATTTTGCCAAGCTCGCGACCGGTGCTTCAATATTTTTTTTGTCGGAGTCTCGATCGCATGCGATCTCAATACGATCTTTAGCCCGCTCGACTTTCCGGCTTCAATCATTTTGAAATATCCGGCTTCACAAATTTTTTTGTTTTTAATTATAGAAATTTTTTTTTTCTATCCTGTGTTCTAACTCAAACAGTTTTATCAACTCACCTCGTCACTCTCACTTTTCATATCTTTATAATACACAATACACATAACACAAATTAATACAATTCCATCGACTACACACAGTACTCGACAATTCAATGTACAACACGCATAAAAACGTATCAAACAGTTACATTTATTCAATAACATTCTTAACACAAATGTACACACAATATATAGCTAAAGTTGACCGATGCGGTGCGGAGGTAAAAATTCCGGGGTCTCGGCAACCCTAAATATCAGAGAAAGGGGGAGGGGGCGAATTCTGTGGAAAGTATTTATTTGGCTAGGGGGAAGGTTACATTCTAAACCTTCACATTAACTCATTTCACACTCCAATAATTAATATAATAATAATAATAATAATAATAATAATATAATAATAATAATAATAATATAATAATCTAATATATAATAATAATAATATATATAATATCTGAAATACTTATTCTTTAAAATATATACAAAAGTATACTACTGAAATTTAGTTAGAGAGGGTCAAGTAATGTCACGTTAGGTTAGGTTATACCATGCCGGGTCAAATTTGAAGAGGTCAGGTTAGAGTTTGTTTGGTTAGGTTAAGCTAGGTCGTCATGTCAGATTCGATTAAAGGCTAGGTTAGGTTTAAGTCTAGATTAATTTCGGGTAAGTTTAGTCAGCCTAGTCTTGTCATCGAATGTTTGTGATATCATTTAGGTTTAGGTTAGTGTCAGGTCTTGTCAATTTTTACGTTTGGTAAAGGTCAGTTATATTGTCTAGGTTAGATTCATCGTTGGGCAAGGCTAAGCTATGTCTAGGTTAAATTAACGGTTAATTAGGCTATGGCTTGGTAGATTAGTTTAGGTTTATGTGAGCAGTTCGTGTCAGGTAATAATAGGTTTAGGTCATGGGATGTAACAATATTAGGTGAGGGCAGGGGTCATGTCAGGGTATGGTTAAGAATGGATCAGGAGAGATGGCTCGTCTCAAATCAACGTGTGTATGGTGTGTGTGTGTGTGTGTGGTGTAGGTGGTGTGTGTGTGTGCATTAAAAATTAAGCAAAAAGATAGACATATTTAACATTACTATTATTATTAGTCGTAGTAGTAAAGTAATAATGATATATATTCTTTCGTTCTTTCTTTCTTCTTAAATTAATTTGGTATATGCATCGCCCTAGATGAGATAACGTTTCAATTACTATTATTATTATTATTATTATTATTATTAATTATTATTATTTTTTAATTATTGATTATTATTATATTATTATATTATTATAACGTTTATTTATATTCAGTTATATAATTAGTGTGTAGTAATAATAATTTTAATATATATCATATATATATAGTTATATATATATATATATATTATATATATATTATAATATATTATATATATATATTAATTTATATATATAATATATATTAATATTATAGTATTTAAGTTATATATAAATAATATATATAATATATATATATATATTATATATATAATATATATTAATTATATATATTATATTATAATATAATATAAATAATTAATAAATATATAATATATATATTATATTAATATATATATATATTTATATATTATATATATATTATATATATTATTATATATTTATATATATATTTTATAATATTATTTTTTAATTTATTATATATTTATATATATTTGATATTAATCATAATAATAATGATATATTCAGAAATATTAAATATTATAATAAAAACTCGTTATAGAGGTACTTTAAGTCGTATAGTTCATTTTATTATCCTTCAACTAAAACACAAAAATCTAGGTTTAACACTAATTGTACTTGTGTTTTTCTTTTCAAGGATTATTTGACATAATTCACAAAAACGCCATCTTTCTTACAAACAAAGCTCCGGTTGAATCATATGATAATATATCTTATATTTATATATATTATATATTATACATATATATATATGTATATACTATATATATAATATATATATTAGTAATAATATATATTATATTATATATATAATATCTATATTAGTTTTCCATCTATCAATATTTTTACATAAACTCTGATTGAAGGAAGAATTAAACTTTTTTCCTTTCTTTAAATCGGTTCCCATGAATTTATTATTTATATCGTCCGCTGGTAACATAAATCTTTTCATTTATTTTTTTTTCCTTTTTTTATGTAATAATATTATTTCACTATTATTTTCAAGGTTATCCAGTTATCCTTGATCCTTTCGTAATTTGCATATTTTCTAATAAAATAACAACTTATTCAGATTATAGTGAAATTCCCATATTACTTTTTCCAACTCTCCAATTTACATGAGGTAGATGGGAGATTATATCAATTATTTGAGTTTAACCTGGATATATGAGAGTTTACTAACATTATTCACTTTCATTTGGTACTACGCCGTCTTTCTCCACTACCCTACCTCCTATGCACCCTGAATAACTAACGATTTTCTTTTGAGAACAGAACATTTTTTAACATTTTAATATCATATTGTATGCTATTTTATCCTAGCCGACAGAGGTAACTATTTTATCTCATAATTATATTACGTGTATGTGTTTTTCCATTACATTTCTATTTAATATATGTATATATATATATATTATATATAATATATAATATTAATATTATATTCTAATATAACTGCTAATAATTATATATTATATATATATTATATAAATATATTATAATTACATTATTTAATCATATCTATAAGATGAATTTAAGTCTTTATCTATTATTAATTATATATATTTAAGTATAATATATGATTTATTATTCTTTATTATTTTTTTTTCATCATACTTTTAAATGTTTTCTTTTAAGTTATATCTCAATTTTCGAGAGTGTAGGTATATTACAGCGAGCTAATCTAATTCGCATTATTCTGCGATTTAGTATTTTTTTACTACCCTACCTTATATTCATATTTTAAATTTCTTAGAGTCAAATAATATATAGTTTGTTAGTACCTTATCCACTCCAATCCACACGGGTTCGAAAATGTACTATGTTCTTCACTAGTCGCTCTTCCATCCATATATTATTTATAGTAAAAACTTATCTATTATTATTTATTATT
>JABUQX010054057.1:10000-20000 GCA_015478945.1 Trachelipus rathkii | reverse complement strand
TATATTTATATAATGTATATATATAATATATAATAATATATATTATATTATATATATATATTATATTATATATATATATATATATATATATTAGTATATATATACTATATATAATATGATATATATTCATTATATAACATAATGTATTAATAGTAATATAATAAATATATATGTATAATATATTTATTATTCTATATTAAATATGTTAGAGTCGATGCTATAATATATCATGCGGGAAGTCATATTATATTATTAGTAATATAGACATGGTTCTATATAATATAGAATGAGTAAGAAGAACAGATGTTTGGAGTATGGGTATTATAAGGCAATAACAGTTCCAAGCTAAACTTATATTATTACTGGTAGTAGAATATATCTCCCCTGTATCGGCTCCTATGGGATAGGGGGTGGGAAATAGGTAAGAAAAGTTAATCGGCTAAGGGTAGTCTTTCTTTTAATTTTATAAAAAATTTTGGTACTTTCACTATAATAATTCATAAATGTTATTTTTTTTTATCTGTTATTTATTATTAGAAGATAATAAATGAGAATTATATATTATCACAGTTTTATTGACCCAATCGTAGCCTATTAATTAGGTTTGGTCTAAACCATTGGTCAGAGAACTTTCTTGGGAATTACCTCAAAATAATACGACAAGCTTAGTATGTTGTGTTGAGTGTGTTGGGTGCTGTGCGCGTCGTGTATGATGTGTGTGTGTGTGTGTGTAGGTGCAGACTGCTAGCGAAGTAGTTATTGCACGACCGAGAATTTAGAAACCAGAAATTCATTAATTGAAAAGTTCTTAATCTTTTGGGTCAAGACCCAAAATCAAGAAGACGATCGACTTCGCACGACCCATGGCATGGGTCTGTTTTGAATTTAAAAATACTAATGCAATAATATAAATATAAAATGTATAAACTGTTCATTATTACTGTGTAACAAAATACTCTTATAGGTTTAAAATAGGTTTAAAATATGAAATTAAATTATGTATTACAACTATTAAATATTTTTAAAAAAAAAATTAATGTTTGTTTAGATAAAGTGATGAAAATCCGCATACGCAAAAATACGCATCAGCAGATATAAAAATATCACATCCTCGACTTCAGTAATATGTAACATATCTTCTTTGAACTCTGAAAATTTCCTTTAAACCATAAGTCTCTAGATTTCGCAAGTTGTGTAAAGAGACTGGAAATTCTTTGGAAAGCAGGTTGCCCTTCAACGAGCATTTCTTTCATTCGCATCTAGATGACATCTTGGGGTGAACCTTAGGGCAGTGTCTGGCTAACAAGGAGAACATTTCATTCACAACATCTGCACGACAGAGCATCGATACCAGAGTTTCTGGAATCATGTTGTGCTTACTGATTATTGTCAGATTTCACATAGGGGCGAACATGAGAAAGAGCGCCATAACGCCATAGGAGGTCTTACGCCAATGTATTAGTCTATTTTGATATTTTTGTATATCTCATAACTTAGAAATTTTTAATATTTTTAATTTTATTTTCTAATTTTTATGCCAACAATAAAAAGTTTTAACTGATGCCCATCTTATCATTTACTCCTATATCATCGTCCATGAAACTCATTGAACAAAGCGGATAATCCATTGTGGAAAATGAGGTATTTTGTAGTGAAGAAAGATGATACGGAAAATAAATCTCTTCCGAAACAATAGGAATGTAGAAGATAAGTTGAGTAAGAGCGCCGTCCGTACTAATTTAATGCTTATAGTAAGTAAAGTAAATATTAATCTTAAATACTTTTCGTTACATCCTGCGCCCGCAAGACAAATAAGCCTGTAGAATAGTTGTAAAACTAATTCCAATAACGTAAGATGAAATAACACGTATATTCATATTTGGAGTCCTGCTAGCAATATCATCTCAATAATCTCAGGCTCCAGGTATTATGACCGCAGAGATCGCACACCCTGTTCAGTGCTTCGTAGAAAACACTCAACTCTACTCATTGTCGGTAAGTTATGTCTCTAAGTAACATCTCTATATGTCATATTGCGACAACGCTATCTGTCATTATTATTAAAGTTTCATCTCTTGATTGACAGAGATATCATTTTGTTAATAAAATTTTTCCTTATATTAGTATTATATATTATAAGTATTCTAATGAAATTACGCTGAAAGATTGTGGATATAAATAGTTACTTTACCTCACCTTAATTAGTACTGTTGGGAATTGATGGTATCAAAAATTCATAGCATGAAATATTTGATAATAGGCTTAATAATAGTATTAGTTTTAGAGTATTGTTTGTATAAGCTCAAAATTAGCGTATTCTTATTTATTTACATTATTTAGTTATATTATATATAGGGCTGTATATACCTTAATATTTTCGATTTGCCAGATCAGAGACTATCATTTTATGATTAGAGATATTTAACTATATTATGAAGAACATTAATAAATGTCGATTATTTTAGAATTACATTTAATGATAATTATATATTTATTATTTAATTGATTTAATATATAATTATTTATTTAAATCAATTTAGCATATACCTTTATTATTTTCCCTATAAATTGAGTATATATTATTTATTACTATTATAAAAAATATATTACTTATTCCAAAAAATATGTATACGTGATAGCGTTAGAGCCCGTTCCACTATCCTCTTCCAAAGACTATCATATCTGAATATGCTTTCATTCCACGTTCATATTTGACTATATAACATTTTTATATTCAATTTCAATAAAACGCGCGAAAAACTTAGTTTCGACAAACACAAAAGTGGCACTAAAAAATAATAATTACTGAATAATATGCCGTTGTTGAATAATACTGAAATATTATTTATTCATTTATATAACTTTCGTTTATGTTATATACCACTTTTTAATTACTAGTTGTCGATCCTGTTATGAAGTATATTTTAACTTTGCAATATTGTTATATTATTATAATATTATGTATTCCCTAATATATATGATATATTATATATTATATATATATAATATACATATATAATATATATATAATTCTGTTATATATATTAATAGTATAAATATATATAGTATAATATCATATATATATATATATATATCATATATTATATATATATATATATATATATTATTAATATAATATAATATATATATATTATATAATTATTAGTTATAATATATATATATATATATATATATTAAATTATAAGAATATGGTTATATTTATACAAATTATATTTACTATTAATAATATATAATATATATATTTATTTTAATATATTATATATATATATTATATTAATAATATACATATATATATATATATATATATATATATATATATATGAAACTACTATATACTATATAATATATATATATATATAAGTAAGATATTATATATAATCTTTTATATGTAATTATAATCATAATAGTTAATATAATATAATATTATATATTATATTATACTATTATATTATACGCTATAATATTATATATATATATTATATATATAATATATATATATATATACTATTATATAATATATATATATATAATATATATTATATTATTCTTATATATATATAATATATCTATAATATATATTATAGATATATATATATATATTATTAATATATATATAGTGTGGTAACATTGGTGGTCTATAGTCTTTTCTATTGAATAAAATTTTCGAAATTTAAGATTATTGTAGAAGAGGAAGTTTTCTTGATGATAAAAAATATAAAGAACTTGTTGAAATTTGATCGCTTTTTTTAATTTTTTCAAAAATTTTAAAATTCAAATATCGCTTTTTTTTTTTTTTATGGCTGTAAGTTTTTTTTTTTTTTGTCTTTGCTACAAATTTTTTTTTTTTGATTCGCCTTTTTTTAAAAAAAGAAAAAAAAATTATCGTCATTTTTTTTGATCGCATTCGCGATTTTGGGGGGGGATTCCACGCTTTGCCTTTTTTGAAATCGCTACTTTTAGTTTTTGTTTTTTTTTTGAAATTTTTTTTTTTTTTGAGGAAAGAAATATGTTTTTTTGAGAAGATACAATCAAATGTTGATTTAATTGTATCTGTCTCTCTTACTGGTGCGTATGCGGCAGGCCATAAAGTAGAGCATCGCTTGCAAGTTCAATGTGCTTACATGGGATTTTTATTTTTTTTTTTTTTTGTTTTTTTTTTTTGGAAGCAGAGGGGGAATCCCGTTACTTTATTTTCCGATTTGGTTTAATTTGTTATATTAAACAGGGTGTGTGTTTGGTGTGGTGGTGTGGTGTTGTGTGGTGTGTTGTGTGTGTGTGTGGTGTGTGTGTGTGTGTGTGTGTGTGTTGTGTGGTGTGGTGTGGGTGTGGTTTGCTGCAGTGGAGCGCATGTGTGTGAGTTCGAGGGCTATGTTTATATTTTGTTATTTCCGACATTTTGTAACAATTTTCACAAAAAAAAATTTGCCGAACCATTTTTATACATTTTTTTCCCACTTTATTAATATTATTTATTTATTTTCAACAACTGAAGAAATTTTAAAAGGTCTTAAAAAAAAAAACTAAAGACAATTGGAAGTTGCAGAAAGAACAACTTCCCCCAAACCGATTTGCCTTACTTTTCCCTCTCCCCCTTAGCTCCACTAAGGGGGAACCCAAAGTGAAAAAAAATCTGTTTACTTCCCACTCTGCTCCAATTTTTTAAAAAACGATATTTTTTTCAGAAGAGAGAGAGAGTAGAGGAGAGAGAGAGTGGAGAAGAGAGAGAGAGAGTAGAAGAGAGAGCGAAGAAGAGAAGAGAGAGAGAGAGAGAGAGAGAGAATTTAATAACAAAGCAAAAAAAAAGAAAAAATCGCTCTAATTTACAAATATTTTAGGCCTGATGAATTTGTTACGTATGTTATTTTTTCATATCTTTTAAAACGAAAAAAAAAAGACTACATAAATAACAAAAAGAACTCACACAACCAATCCTGGGCAGGGCCTAAGTTATATGAACGTAAAAGTTTACGAGTTGGTAAAAATGTTTATTTCATGGATAAAAAAAACGATGGTGGGGAGGGGGAGGGGATAGGGAAAAATGGAAACAGTTAACTACGAGAAATAACAAATAGGTGGGAGGTTTGGGGGTGAGAAGAGAATTGCGTGGATGAAAATGGGCGGGGTGAAAGGGTATAAATGGGCGCGAAAAAGACAATTATATTGAATAGGACAGAAGAGCAAGTTTAAATAAAAACAAAAAAAAAAAAACTTAATTTTCTTTGCTGAGTCTATCGTCCCTCCATAATTTTTAACACCTTATATATATATATATATTTATATTATAGTGAGGAGTTTTGATAACTAGCTATATATATATAATATATATAGAGCTTATCATAATATATATTTATATATATATATATATATATAATAAACAAGAGTAAAATTTCAAATAAACAAATTCGTAGACCGCTAAACTACGGCCTTTCCACTTGGCACCCACTACTGGCCAAAAAACGAACAAAACAAACTCCAAACGGAGCAAACAAGCACTAAAGAATCATAATCTGGATGCACATCAACAACACCCACAACCTACACGAAGAAACCAAAATAATACTCATAGACACTCACCTGGATATGATAGACACAAATTCTTTACAAAACCCAAACACTCCAACACCCATATACCCATGTCACATTTCCCTCTCTAACCCCATCCACTACCGACTCAATAACCTCCCCCTTCACACAGCTCTGCTCTTATTAAAACAAATTATGAATAACATTCACCTCCCCAAACATACATCATACACAACAATTCGGAGGACACTCAAGAAAAATTCTAAAGAACACTACCAGAATACACAGATTCACCAGTCTACTTTTTTCTCTCCTCTCTTATCTATAAATTCACAGAATAATCTGGAACATTTCATCCCTTGAGGATCTCTAAGCAGGCCGGAGATCGTCTGGGGGGTACCTGGAACGCGGTCGCCCTCCCATTGATCGGGTGGGTCAGGGGTAAGAAGGTACATAAAGGAGATATATTATATTATTATATATATATTTATATATATAATATAATATATAATATATATTAATAAAAATAAATATAAAAAAAATATAATATAATATATATAATATTATATAAATAATAATATATATATATTAACTATTAACCACCACCATATATGAAAAAAAATATATAAATTCTATAGATACATGATATATTCTGTAGTAATTTTTTTTATTTATTTTGTCCTATTTGTTATTATAAATGAAACTAAATATAAATGTGAGTGCGATGAGCAGATCAAAAAATTTTATATACAAAAAAAGTATTTATTTAATAAAATTCGTACTTTTTTAAGCATCGTACGTTTGAAAGCGCCGGGAAGAAATGAAATAAATAATATTTTTCTGAGAAATGCAAAATTTATTTAGAAGAAACTCGGAAAACAGGATACATACGTTACGGCAAATTGATACTCTAGCCTTGGTTAGTTTGCTGCATCGTCGTCCATATGGTTAGGTATAGGTTTTATTTGCATCGTCAATCCATGTAAGTTTTTTTTTTTTTTTTTTTTTTTTTTGGCCCCATAGCTCGAGAATTTCCAAATAATTCGTTAATCTTAATATTGTTTAATTAATGAAAAGAAATAAATCTAAGGAACGAAATTAATAATGTAGAAACTTATTTTCTACCCTACCTTAAATTCTTTCTCGTTTTAGCACTAAAATGCGTTTTCTTTATCATGCAAAATGAACGTTTTTGCTTACTTTATTAAATTTTTTTCTAATATTTTCAAATTTCTTATTTTTCTCATCAGCATCTTGAAGTAATTGCTGGTATCATATATAACAACATATGAATTTTTTTTTTTTTTAAAATACAAAATTCACTGATCCATGAAACTCATAAGGTCCCAAAATAATTTCCCATTCCGATTTTTAAAACAAAAATTCCCTTTCCGATTCCAGAAAAACTGCCGATTCTTCCGATTCTTCGTGCCGATTCAATATTCCATCACTAGTTTAGAACCGGTAGAGAATTGCTTTGTCATAAGAATTAGCTGCCTGTCCACTTCCCTGCTTATTCCAAACATCAAAAATAAACCACCGGTTCGTTTTCCCGAAAGAGGTTTAAATACCGGTTCACCGAACCGGCAAAGAATTTAGCTTATTTGCTGCCGGTTCACTTTCCTGCTTATTCAAAACCTCAAAAATTAACCCACGGTTCGTTTTCACGAAAGATTTAAATACCGGTTCACCGAATCCGCAAAGAATTTAGCTTATTAGCTGAAGGTTCACTTTCTTGTTTATTCAAAACATCTAAAATTAGCAACCGGTTCGTTTTCCAGAAAGTTTTAAATACCGGTTCACCAAACCGGCAAAGAATTTAGCTTATTTGCTGCCGGTTCATTTTCCTGCTTATTCAAAACATCAAAAACTAACCACCGGATCGTTTCTTGAAAGAGCTTTAAATACTGGTTCACCAAACCGGCAAGTAATTTAGCTTATTATCTGCCGGTTCACTTTCCTGATTATTCAAAACATCAAAAATTAATCACCGATTTCTTTTCCCGAAAGATTTAAATATCAGTTCACCGAACCGGCAAAGAATTTAGCTTATTAACTGCCGGTTTACTTTCCTGCTAATTCAAAACATCAAAAATTAACCACCGGTTCGTTTTCCCGAAAGAGCTTTAAATACCGGTTCAACGAACCGGCAAAAAATTTAGCTTATTAGCTACCGGTTCACTTTTCTGCATATACAGAACATCAAAAATTAACCGGTCCGTTTCCCTAAAGAGCTTTAAATGTCGGTTCATGGAACCGGTATCAACTCTATATAATTGATAAAGTAGATTTTAAGATTTTTCTCTCGATTCTTCATTAAAAAGACTTATTTTCTGTATATCAAATTTAATGTCGAAACCGTTTATCGTTACTCAACGGTAGCGCGAGTGAGTGGCGAGGTATAGGACTTGGGATCGACAGCTCGTCTAGATCCTAGGTAGCAATTACCTAGAGAAGATTCCCTTCCTTGAATAGGGCTATGCCCGAGAGATATAAACTTTAATATTATATATATATATATACTTATATATAATTATATATATAAGTTATAATATAATAACTAATAATAATAGAGAGTCAATATATATATATAATTATTTATAATTATAATCGGTAAATAGAGTAAAAACATATTTGTCATATAATATAATTTATTTATATTTATGAAATAATGGAAGCATCAAATTATAATCCAATAACTTTGTATGCACAGCCGAAATAATTTCCTGCTCAGCTTTGACCGATCCCCTAAAACAAAATGTCAATGCCGAGCACCGATATATTATATATATAATATATATAATAGTACTATATATATATACTATATCTATATATATATAATTATATATTTTTGTAATATATGATATATTATTTTTATTATATATATATTTGATTTAAACATATAAGTTATATATATTACCTTAATATTATATATTAATCTATATATATTGTATAATAAATAATTATATATATATATATATATAAAAATAATAATAATCTATATATATGATATAAAAGGGTATACTCATTACTATATAGTATAAATAAGGCACAAGTCCTAAATTAGGGGGCGTTTTTCATAATCAATTGGAAAAGGCCTCTTAAGTTATTTTGCTTGTATATAAGATTTCCTTTCTCATTTTTTACAGTTCTAACAATTATATTAAACAATTAGTTTAGATTAATGTATATTCATTTTAGCTTTGTACCTATATATATATTATTTAATATATATATATATATATATTTATATATATATAGGTACTATAATATATATATTATTATATTTTTATTGATATTTATCATAATATATTATATGTTATATAATATATATATATATAATATATATATATTATATAAGGGAGGTAGATTAGATCCCTGTGTTCAGGGGTAACGAGGTGGGTATCAATATCAAACAAGTGAAAAAAAATGAGAAGAATAGAGAGTACCCGTGTGTCATCATTAATAAGGTCATATAGCATCATGACAGGTCGGTCTATTTCCATGCCCATTACCCCTAAATTGGGGGCGTATAGGGAGGTACCACATATTCCCTAGATTGGGGACAGAAACATTAAGCTTATTATTGTATTTAATTGGATGTGTAATATCTTAAGTGTGTGTAAGGAACTAATGTGTGCATGTGCGTACTATATATGATAAAAACATAACATTCCACTTGTAAATCGTTGTACATTATATGATCCACTACTGGCAGTTTCTGAGTACATAATATATTCTAGATCACATCGGTACTAATAATACAGTTCACATAATCTTTATATAATAACAAATCGACCGTACATATGCGCGTACATGAATACAAAGAACAAGATGTGCGTACATAATACATGAGTACAAGTTAGTACATAATATATGGTACACATGCCAGTACATATACAGACACACAATTGTGTACATATAAAAGAGTCCATGTTCGTCATAAACTCAGAGACATATGAATACATAATAAAGAGTACACATGTTCGTACATAATACAGAACATACATTTGAATACATAATGAAAACTACACATGTCCATACATAATACAGAGCACACATTTGCGTACATAATAAAGAGTACACATGTTTGTACATAATACAAGCACACATGTTACACAACAGATACATATACACACAGCTGTATGGAATGTTTGTTTAAGAACTATTAACAGTTATGTATGCATTAGTGTACACAAAAATAAATGTACACATATTAGCTATGCGTACATATATGTTTGCGTACATGTATACATATTAGCTATGTGTAATTTATTCGAATATGTATTTTTTCAAATGAAACTTCAAAAATTATATTATATATATAATATATATATATATATATATATATATATATATATATATATATATATATATATAATATATATTATATATATATATATAATATATTATATATATATATATATATATTATATATATATATATACATAAATAT
>JABUQX010054056.1:42500-45270 GCA_015478945.1 Trachelipus rathkii | reverse complement strand
TTTACATCATATTTTACATCATATTTTACATCATATTTTACATCATATTTTACATCATATTTTACATCATATTTTACATCATATTTTAGTTTTAATGTAAGCCACTGCTGTATTTTATCTGCCTCTACAGATTCTGTAATTAATTCACTACAGGTATTTTTTAAGGATTCTACTTTTGCGTCTAATGTTAATTCATCGGCTTTTATTTCATAGCTTAAATCTAAGTCATTTAAGAAAGCATGCCATAATTTGCCTTTAATAATGTTAATTTTAAAGGTAACCGCTGCTAATTTTCCTGAAGGAACCTTAAAACCTCCTTCAGTTGTTTCAGTTTCATCGATATCGATATCGATATCGCTCATTTTTTTTATTATATTATTATAAAAAAAAAAAAAAAAAAAAATATCAAAAAAAAATATTTTATCGAATTCATTCACTCATAAAGGAAGGATGTATTTTTTAACACAATTATATATACAGATAAAATTCTTATATTTCTATATAAAAGTTTACCTGGTATATATTTTTTATTTATTTATTATTTTTATTTTTGCTATGCTTATTTATACTTATTGTCAATCGGATGACGATCATTCCTCACATCTGAGTGACAGCTTTGTGTTCTTCATCCAAGCTTCTAATTAGAAGAACTTTGATAAACATCAGTGTGAAAATACTCCATTCGATATATTCATTTATTTGGACATAGTAGATATTCGAACAGCTTGACTAAACATATAAAAGTATAAACAAACTATAAAGATATACTAGTGAAACTTGGAAAACGCTACTAGTTAAACATAATAACTATACATAATTATCCATAAAAATGCATAGAAATTGTTATTCTTGTTAATAAGTGTTATTCATAAATTCTTTGGAAATAGATAAAAAAATATTGATTTTGGACTTTTATTTATTTTTGTCCTTTAAGCTTTGGTTTGAAAACTCCATAGATGTTACTTGATTTATATTAATACCACATTACCACCAACTATATTTAATTACCTATAAATATAACTCATTACCTTCTAATATACTGATGTTTTGGATTCAGAATGGCTGAGATTAGGGTGGTGGCTTATATTACTCAATTTGTGGGGCTGCTGATCAATAAAGTTGCTTGAAGATGGCTCTATTAGCTGAAAATTCCTTTTTTGTTTCTTCTGGTTGAATTTTAGCTTGCATAGAGTTTCTTTGTTGTCCTCAGGTTTTTTTCTATAGCTTCTTTTATAATATACTTGTTGAATTGAGAATCTTAGTGCAATTTCTCTTTAATTCCACCTTAAATAGTTTCTTCTTTGTGAAACTATTAATAAGTCCTTGAACTGAATAGATGTTACTAAGTGTTTCTTTCCTTTTGGCTTTATGTTGAATGAAGTTCAATGCTGTACTTTGCTTTATTTTCTTTGTTTACTTTAGCAAAGTTGACAGTTTGTTGTTTCAACAGCCTGCTTGAGTTTCTGCAATGGCTTATATTGCTTGCAGTATCTCTAATTATCAGGTTTTTCTTATGTATTGGGCTTTCTTTAGCTTTTATTCTAATTGCAAGCCCTTAATCTTGCCCCACCTTGTATTCTGCATTTGTCATCAATTTTTTCTGTGTTGCAATCATTTTGCTTTTCTTACCTCTTCTAATTATTGGTATATTTTTTTTGAAAACCATAGTTGATGTTCCAAAGATGAATAGTAATGGAATTTTCTTGGGTTTCTTATATGGTTTTTTATTATTCTATTTTTCATATTCTTGTCTTATCTCTCTTTAAAAAATATAAACAATAATATTATATAATAAATATATATATACTAATGAGGGAGTTTAGGGAGTCGTGATATGTGATATATAATATATATATATAGATATATATATATATATATATATTTATAGATATATATATATTATATATATATATATATATATATATATATATATATATATATATTATATATATATAATATATATATAAATATATATATATATATATATAATATATATTAATATATATATACCCTTAATATATATATTGTGAGACCGATTTTGCAGCGTCGTGCATGCATTACGAGAGCGCCACACAACGGCACTGCATCTGCAGATACAGCTGGCGGAGGTCGTAGCCTTGTGGAACATAATTACCGGCCCACGAACCCTCCCATAAGTCCACCGCACACTACGCACATCGAAGGGCGCGACTGGCAATTGCCGAGAAAACCAATTCCATTGGACGGTCGACGATTGGCCAAAGGTGCTCTTTACGGACGAGTCGAGAGTGTCTCTGTGCGCCTCGGACAGGCGTGCTAGATTATACCGACGACCGCCGGAGAGGTTCGAGCAATGCAATGTGCTGTAGGTGCCGCCGTTTGGAGGTGGGTCGGTTATGGTCTGGGGAGGCATCTCTTTATCGGGGCCTACGGAGTTTGCCCACATTCGATGAAAGCACTCTTACAGCCGTAAGGTGATATCACAGCACATCCCGAACATAATGTTGTGCTTATGCCCCCTACATCAGTACCTCGTTCATCCTAAGGCTTGACAATGCAACCACACAAAGCCAATGTTGTGAGCGACTACCTTAGGACGGTTCAAATTATGGCGTTGGAGTGGCCAGCATTTAGTCCTGGCCTCAACCCAATCAATCGTTTGTGGGATATTCTGAAACTCGGATACGACAGCTGCAACCCCCTCCACGGACCCTCCCGGACCTACGACAGGCACTGAACGATGTATGGGATCAAATCACTGTCCAGGACATTTGCCCACGCATCGAGAGCA
>JABUQX010054056.1:2500-32500 GCA_015478945.1 Trachelipus rathkii | reverse complement strand
ATTATATATATATAATAAATAATTATATATATATAATAATATATATATAAATATATATAATTATATACTTATATATTATATATAATAAAATAATTATATAATATATGATAATAATATATATATATATATCATATATATATACTATATATATATATATATTAAAGTATATATCTATATATATATATATATTATATAATTATATATATATTATAATAATATTATTATATATATATATATATATATTATATATAATAATATAATATATTAATTATATATATATATATATTATTATATATATATATATAATATAATATAACTAAATATATATACTATAAATATATATATATAGTATATACTAATATGTATATATATAATATACAATATATAATATATATATATTATATAGTATATATATTATATTATATTAATATATAATTATATTATATATACATATATAATATATATAATTATAATATAATATAATATAATATTATATACTATATAAATCTGCGTGTGTGTATTGTGGCGCATTTACCTTTAACAAAATAAATATCATATTATATATATATATATATATACTTATATATAATATATATATATATATATATATAGACATGGTGATGATGATTTTGCTGAATATAACCCTGAATAATGTCATAATATATATATATATATATATATATATATATATATATATATATATATATATATATATATATATATATATATATATATATATATATATATATATATAAATATAGTGTATATATACAAATAATAGATATATATATAATATATGATATAATATAGATATATATATATAATATCTATATATTATAATATATATACTATATATATATTATAATATATATATTATAGATATATATATATATATATATATATATAAATCTGCGTGTGTGTTTTGTGGAAATTAATAATATCATTAAATCAGTAGGACAGTTTATTATGCTAGATAATTTGTAAATGTTTGAATAATTTTTGTGAAACGGTTAAAATTTCCATATTTTTCTGCCAAGACAATAATAGTTAAACAAAGATTATCTAAAAATATTGACAACGGCAGCAGTGATCTTTTATTATACAACATTTCCTTGTGTTACATTTGTTGAAACACAATCCCAATCATGTATGCACTCAGTGATTTTAGTGCAGTTTAGACTGTGGTTCTGGCAAGCTGAATCTGAAATATTAAAAAGCATAACAAAAGATTAGTAAAATGACAAAGGATTTTTTACATAGGCAAAGTCATTTTCCATTCTGTATTAGTAAATACTTCTGCACGTGTAATGCAACAACAAATATATTACTATTTTGTTTTTATATCATTAATTAAAATCCTTAAAAAAACAATTGAACGGAGATTTTTTAATACCTAAATAAGAATAGTTCTATACACACACACACACACCCGATACCAACCACACACACACACACACACTACACACACATATATATATATATAATATATATTATATAATATAATAATATATGATATATATATATATAAAATAAGATATATATATATATATAATTTTTATATATATAATATATTATAGTATGTAATTTATATATATATATTTATGTATATTTAACAAATATGTAATTTATATATAATATATATAATAATAATAATAAAATAATATATATATATATAATATATATATAATATATATATATATATTAGATATTAATATGCGACGTGTATATGCAAATAACAAAATATTATTACTATTTTGTTTTATATCATTTAATAAATCTTAAAAAAAAACAAATTTGAAACGGAGAGATATTGTTAATACCTAAATAAGGAATAGTGCATACACACACACCACACACACACAACACACACACACACACATATATAATATATAATAATAAAATAATTCTCGCGAAGATAGGTACGCTAAAATAGATATCTAGTGCCTAAAATGGGTAACGCTAGTATCGTCAGACTTATTCTATTGTATTGAAGTAGACTAGATATTTATCGATATATATATTATACCTATTAAAATGAGGAGGTCTATTATAGCGATCATATAATATAATATAGCGTAGTTAAGTATATATATATATTATATTTAGTGATATAAAGGTATATAACGTCTATAGTACGTTATTACTAATTTGATACTCCAGTATCTATATATATATATTCGACTTAACCACCTAGCTTATCATTAAAAATTACTGATTCTCACGCTAACATATCCCGCGTTATTATACGACCCGCTAACTCAGTGATTTTTATCGTCAGGATTACTCTCTTAGCGTACTCCTGTCTCTATGGTGATTCAAACTCTATAGTATATTTTAGTTACTCATATATACAGTAAAAGCGTTACTCATGAATCACACCTATATTAATGGTATATAGCGTGAGATATATTATATTATTTGTATGTCCTTTGACATAGTATTATATATATCACTTATATATATTTTATACTAGTATATAGGTCACTTTGTGACTGAAGGAAGATCAACGATCAGAATAGGGTCAGAACATAAAGGTTCTTTTAAGATCGAATAGTAACGATGGCGTACTGTAGCTATAGGGGTATATATGCTCGCGGTAGACCATCTCAGAGCGAAAAATCATTTCTCTAAGATTAAGTGTCATCCGATACTGATCGATCTTTTAATTGATATGAGTAACGACAAACTATACTATTTTGACGGATAATGACTAACGAACTACGCGCTCTAAACTACACACCTCAAGCTAAAACCTAACCGTACTTACCTAACATCCTAAACCACACTCCTATCCTAAATATGTAATCCCTAAACGAATATGTGCGTAGTCGAGCCACTTTTATAACACTTTCTCATATATATACATATATATTCCTACGTACTCACCTATTACTCAAGATAGTATAAAAAATTTAAGTGATCTCTCTAGATATAGTATTATTGTATTATGCATTATTCTATATGTACTAGTAATACTATACTAGTACATACATCCTACGAATATGCTATTGAATAACTAATATTCTAATTATAATCATATGTTTGTAGTATATCTATTATTTACCTCAGTGCTCTAATATGTATGACCATATTATAGGGGGTACCCATTACTATATATATATATATTTTATATATTAGTATATATCACGTATATAGTATACTTAGAGTTTATATTATACTACTCTATTTATCCATAAATAGCACGCGACGCCATATAGCTCTCGCGTTATATTATCATATTTATAGTGTATATCATATATATATGTAGAGCGTAAATTGTATAGTCATATATATTATAATATATATATATAATCCTATATATATACTAATATACTACTAAGTAATACTAGATAAGTAACCCTAAGATTATATATATATTATATATATATTATGTATATATATATATATATATATATTTATATATATATATATATATTTATATATATATATTATATATTTATATATATATTATATATATATATATATATTATATATTATATATATATTTATATATATATATATTATAATATATAAATATAATATATATATATATATAATATATACTATATATATAATATATATAATTTTATAATAATTATAATATATATAATATATTATATATATATATACACATATTATATTCATATACACCTATATGCTAATAGATATGTATTATGCATATATATATATATATATATTATTATATATATATATATATCATTATATATATTAATAATATATATATATATATAATATAATTATATATAAATTATATATATATATAATTTAATATATACAGTATATTTATATACTTTAATACTATTTTACTTATTTCTTTTTTTATATGTATATATATCATTAATTCATTCTATATATATATATATTATATTAGTTCTACGTAATGTAGTACCGGTATTTATCGTAGTATTTTATACTATATATTATAGTATATATACTATTATATATATATATATTTTAAGGCGGGACTCCTGCACTCTGTATCGTTGCGTGAGTGATTTTAGTGCAGTTTAGACTGTGGTTTCTGGCAAGCTGGAATCTGAAATATTCAAAAGCATAACAAAAGATTAGTAAAAATGACATAAATGGATTTTTTTACACGGCAACTGCTCATTCCATCTCGTCATCCACTCAGAACATACTGTGATTCACGATTGTTAATTCGACAAACAACAAAGTATTATTACTAATTTTGTGTATATTATACGAGTTATTTAAATCTATAAAAGAAAATCAATTGAACGGAGATTTGTTTAACCTAAATAAGAACTAGTTCATACACAGCCACACCCACACCACAACAGACACACACACACACTTCCACACAACAGCACAACACACCACACATATAATTCATTTATAATAAGCTATACTCACTGACCGTATATATATTTTAAATATATATAGGTTATTGATAAAAATAGTATATAATATATTATTAACTGATCGCCGTGTTATATTAATAGTAATTATTATAATATGGGTAGATTAATGAATATATAAACTAGTATTAATATATTTAATATATTACTTATATATATATATTTTTTATTTATTCTTTTATAGTGATATATATATATATATATATTATATATATACTATATTCTATATATAATATAGTTATAAAACATATATATTTATTTATATTATATTTAAACTATATATATATATATATATATAATATATATATATATATATATATATATAGTTACTATACAGTTTATATATATATATATGCACGTTGTAATGCAATAACAAAATATATTACTATTGTTTTTATATCATTAATTAAATCCTTAAAAAAACAATTGAACGGAGATTTGTTAAACCTAATAAGAATAGTTCGATACACCACACACACACACACATTTACTATCTGTTATTTAATACTATATATAATATATAATATAATATATATATATCATAATATATATATATATATATATAATATATACATATCATATTATATAATATATAAGTAGCTATATATATATATATATATATTATATATTATATATATATATATTAATATTATATTATAAAATATATATTATATATAAGTATTATGAATATATATATATATATATATATATATATATATATATATATATATATATATACTATATATGTATATATATATATATATATATATACTATACTATATATATATATAATATTAATTAATTACAATAAACTCAAGCTCACTCAGAGTGTATATATATACTATTTGACACATTTATCACTATTATAAAATATGGGTATAGCTAAACCCTTCACCGTATTATATAGTATATATATGTAAATATATATAGTCTCACTGTATACTGCGTATAGCCTATACCTCTATATATATTATATATATAGTATATATAAAACATAATATATATATATATTTATTTATCTTTTTTATAATATATTTATATTATATGATACTGATTTAAGTAATATATTAATTAAAACCTCACATAATAATAAAATTATGTTAATATACTGTTAATAATTTTGCGGAATACTATATAATTATAAATATTATAGTATATAGTACATATAAACTATTATATAAATATACCATCGTATATATATAATATTATATTATTTATATACACTATGCCAAGTTTTTGCGATTTAATAATAATAAGATTATATATAATCTCATGATAGCTGTCCATACAAATAAATCTAATATATATATAGGCATAACATTATTATAGCTAGTTTTAGCTATTCAATATAAATTTATTAATTGCCTCCTACATATTTATATATAATATATATATATATATATATATATTATATATTATATTATATACTATATTATATTTATAAGTGGTTGACTCCAGGAGCGAAATTCAATAATTTAATGTGTATACGTGTATTGTATAAATTATTTAGCGGAGGTAAATCATACATTAAATTTTTGGGGTAAACTAACCTGACTTAAAAATAACCTAACCTAACCTAAACCTAACTTAACCTAACCTAACCAAAAATTAACCTAATTAACTATAACTTCATAATATTAATACCGGAATTTGTCAACCCATCTATTAAAGTTTCGACGTATTGTTAATATAACTTAATATTCTACGTCGAGCTTATTTATGAGGATATATATATATATATTTATTATATATATATATATATATAATATATATATATATCATATAATATATATACCTATATACACCTACGTATGCAATAATATAATTTATATACTACTTATTTATATCATATCAATATCATAGATTATAATTATAATATTAATTAAAAATATTAATAAATTTAAGATTAACATTTTACTTTTCTTAAGTTTTATATAAATATATGTCATGGTTTTTTTATTACAACTCATGTCTGAAATTAGCTTATTATATACTTTATATATATCTATATCTACGTCACGTATATATAAATGATATAAATATAATTAATTTTATGACGAGGATTTAAGCTATACCCGACAAAGTACTTAATATATTAGTATATTTATATTAATTCAAGCTTTATATATTTATTTTATAATATATACTATATAAAATTAATACAATTCTCTCGTATATAGTAATTATAATCATAAATACACAACTTACTGCTAGTAATATGTATATTTACTCTATATTTATATATATATATATATTATTCAAAATGAATTTTAGGTAGTATCGTAATGTATTATTTATAATATATAAATTTATAATGCTCATATATATACTAGGATAATGATTTATAATAGTATAGAAGTATATCTATCTATCAACATAACCCTTTAAGTAATCACGAATATAATATATTATACCCTGTATATCAGGTCCGTCTCGTCAACTCACTTGATCGTACTCGTTATGTGTGAGATAATATAATTGATATCTATTATAACTTCTTATGTGTGTGTATGTAGCTCAATTTACTCTCCTTCTTCGCATTTACCTTAAATCTATATAATTCGTTATATAATTATTAGTTAATAAATATATATATTTTTATATAATACTACTACTCATCTTTACATGGTTAATATTTATAATTACTTTCTTTGTTATAACTTATTATCTGTTACTAGGATTTTTTTCTTAATTTCGGAATAAAATAATTTTTGCTGTGTGAGTTTTCGTCAAATCTTATTTGCCATGATGCTAATTACTTCAAATTAATAATATATAATTACTATATATATAACTCTCGATATTCTAACTAAGGAAGATATTACGATGAAATCGGCTATAAAAGTATTTAATTGTATATAAAAAGGAACCTGACAATAACTATATATATATATATACTTATATATTACTATATATTATACCTAATATATAGATCTTCATAATATACTAAGACGTGTACTTATAACGGAATCGAAACTTCAAAGACGAACTATTGATTGACGATGATTTAGAAATAAAAGATGAGGAAAAAAGGGACCTTCGTACTCAATCATACAGCTATGATTATTTGGTAAATGAATCTCAATGCCTAGAAAAGAAGATATCGTATATTGACATTCGGAACCTAAATATCGCAGGGGGTCAAAAACCTCCAGAGACGAAGAAGAAAAACAAACACGTGAGATTTCATAATGCGTCTTGGCTGAACAATATCGTTTTCGCCAGCCCCGTACCGAGATCGACGGGGAAGGACATAAAAGAAACTCTCTTAAAAACGGCGATTCCGAATAACGAGGCGATTTCAAAAGGCCCGGTTCTTCCTTCCGCCCCTCCTCTATCTCTATTCGATGAGCCAGATACGTTACCTTAACGCCATACTCTTGACCTACATTTTTGGGAGATTTTTCCTTCCAGAGAATAATTCGGCCATCAAAACTGAATAGTTTCTTATTACTATTCGCGAAAAAAGTTAAACGAAGCAACGATTCAGCGACCACTCGCTCGTTTCAGAATTTACGAATCTTCGGGTAAATAGAAAAACAAAAATTTTAATTTTGGAAAGTTTTTATATCAATTACAAATGTGTCTTATTGTATTTATTTCTATTTTATATATCGTTTTTGTAAGTTATTCTTTATGTTTTGTAATTAAATATAGTAATAAATATTGTGCGTTTTAAGGAATTTCATTTTCCTTTACAAGAAAACCCTAAAGAGTGCCGTAACAATATTTTTTAAAAATATGATGACTAACGTCATTCTTCAAATGAAAAAGAAATCTGCTCGCGAAAATGGCATGTTTAAAAATAATATTATACAAGCCGAGGTTTGCTCCTAACGGAGCAAAGCTTGTCTTTGGGCACGTGCTAACGCAGGTTAATAACAAAAAACTGGTAAACTATTCAAATATTTTTATTTTTTAAAAATATAAAAAATAAGAGTATCGTTTCAAAATTTCAAAAGAAACGAGACGAGACGGCCGTCGAAGGAAAAAACGAAATCTAGTTTTTATTTTTTGATTAAAATATCGGTCAATGAAAATGACTGATTAAAAATAAAAGGAAATAGACGGATAATAAAAAGACTTATAATAATAATAGAAGGTATATAAAAGGATTAAAAATATTATTTATTTTAAATAATTTTATTAATGCCGAGGGAATATTAAGGATATATTATTATTTTTATAAAGCAAATATCCAACGTAGAGGTAAAAGAGCTAGTCGACTTTTCGAAGAACTCTTTACATAAGAATCAAACAAATTATAACTTATTTTTAGGACCTCCATCTAATAATATTTTAAATTCTTTGGTCCACCCCAACCTTTCCACAATATTTTTGCAGTTTTCGTCGAAATCACCGAATACGCTCACATTTAAATTCCTGTTGTTCGCGATATTTAATTCGGCAAGCTCTCGAGATTCAATCATCATATCAATTTCTTTGATGGGTTCTCGATTGATAAAAAGCCGAGGGCAAGATTCGGGCGCCGCGTAAACCAAATGAGCGAAAGGAGTGAGCGTTAAAGATGCTCCTATTATTATTAATAAATCGCAATTTTGAAACTCTTTGATGCGTTTATGGATATCCTGTGATGGTAATGGCTCGTGGCATAATAGGATATCCGGTTTAACCAGGCCTTTGTGGCAAACCGAACAAGTGGGAATAACATCTTTTAAAAGTTCTGTTTCCATCCATCCTTGTGTATACTCTTCTTTGCACGAAAGGCAATGACTCGCGCGAAACGAGCCGTACATTTCCGTAACCTTGTCAACTGGAATCCCAGCTAAAATGTCCAACGTATCTACGTTTTGCGTGTAATGTCGCAATAAGATACCTTTATCGTGAAGCAGTTTTACGAAATAGTGCGCTGGGGTTGGTTTAAATTCTGACGGGTAAAAGTCTTTAAGCAATTTAAAAAAAGGCTTCGGACTCTTTTTAAAAGATTCGATTTCGAATATCGCCTTCGGGTTTGGCAGCTCTTTATCTTCGTCGTATTTTTGTATATTGTATAATTTAGTGGTAGAAGACGGATCGTCGGGAATTTCCAAAGAGGTAGATATCCCTGAACCGGTCAACGTTATAACGTTTTTGCATTTTCCGTTTTTAATGAGGGAAACAACGTCGTCAAGTGTCAGGCGTTGACTCTTCGAGGTTTTTCCCTCGGATGAAGGCGCCTTTTTCATCGGTGCGCTATTTTCAGCCATTTTAAGTCCAGATTTATTGTAATAAATCTATAGTCCACGAGCGATTTATTTTATAGTAGATCTGAATAGATTTTTTTTTAATTTTTATTATTAATTTATTTTTTATATATAATAGTACTTTTTTAATATTTCTGTTTTTAAATTTTTTTTAAGTTCGATTATGATTATTTAAAACAGTAACATCAAAAATATATCGACGGTTTAGAAACCTTCTAAGATAATCTATAGCCGATTTATATTTTTTTATTTAGTTTAAGTGATTTTCCATCTATGTAGCAGTAATTCTTTTCCGTTTATTCTTTTTAACGATTAAAAAAAAATATATATAATATTATTTTTTTTAATTGCATTTTTAAAAAAGCTTTCGTTTAGCTCCGACTGAATAAAAGGGAGTCGTGTCTTCTACACCAGATAGATCAGCACCATCAGATAAAATAAATAATTTATTTTTCTTCCGTGGCGCGTAACCCGAATCTTTATTTTGTTTAAAATTTAATAATTCGATGTCGATTAACTAAAAATGGAAGTAAATGTGATAAAGCTTCAAGATTTGGCACTGAACGTCATCTTCGAAAGACCAACCATTCTAGATGCGTTTAATGGTTCGGATTCGAAAAGATCTGCGGTGAAACATTTGCTCTTTGATACGGTTATGAATCGATTGACCGAAAAACACGGAGTGAAGGAATTAAATTTCAAGCCACTCTTACCGTTATTCGGTTCAGACCGCAACGAAGAAAAAACTACGGCGAGGTATCTGGACTTTCTCGAAAGTGCGACGAAAAATCCGTACAAGACGACCGAGGCGATAACCCTCACGTTGAGCGAGCGTATGGTCGCTGCAAACAGTTTTGTCGAGGGTGTTTCTGCCGCGGTTGCTAAATCGGCTAAAATTATTGAGACAATGGGTACCGGATACGAACGATTAAAGGCTTTCACTTTTTGTTTAGACCAGTACGAAACTTTTTTAAGATTAACGGACTCGATGAAAGATCCTTTGGTTCGTATCGAGAAGCTAGAAATTGTAAATACGGGAACTAATCCTCTCACTCACGACAACTTTCTCGAAATGACTAAGAATATTTCGATCTTATTCCCTAATCTAATTGCGCTAAAACTAATGTGCAAATGTCGCAGTTGGACGACGAGAGAAAAGGGAATCGAAATTAGTAGGGATAGGGGCCTCTCTCTTATTTTAAGCAAGTCGGCGAACGCTTTGGTTGACAAAAGAGATTTGGAATATTTAAAAGCGAACAGAGTAATTGTCGAATTTGATTTTAAGAGCAAAATGCAGAGGCTTCTCATTCCTTCATTAAACGAATTAACTACGTTAACTGTGGACTATAACTACATCGAGGAAATTATTGAAATCGCAGCGTTGTTTAATTTACAAAAAATCGGAGTTCGTTTAACGCATAATCACGCATCTACCCCTGTTAGTGAATATCGCGTAAGATTATTGGCTGCGAAAACCGAGGTAAAGACTCTAGAATTGATTTATCATTTCTCGTCGGAAGAAGAATTATTTCCCAGTTACCCCTATACTAGGTTGGATGATAAATTTAGTGAATGCTCTAATTGCTCTATTCGAAAATTGGACAGTTTAGTCGTGGTGGTTGAAATCGAAAACAGAAGAATAATTGAATGGGAAGTCAGAGAAGCTCCGGCGCCATTCGAAAATTACGTAACATCGTCAGGGGGTGAAGAAGAATCAGAAGATGAATACCCCGAAGAAGAATTCTACGGGTTACAAAATATGTTGGCAATTAGTTTTCAGAATCTTCTCACCAAAGATCGTGAAAGAAACGAAATAATACATCCATTCAGACTCAGAACATGACCGAGGCACTTTCACACCACAGCGGTGTGCATTCGAGATGTCTCCAACTTGCTGCCCCAGTTTTTACACTCGGGACACTTACGGTTATACCTAAATTACAACTTTACTCATTCTGAATCGATTAACGTTGGCGAAGGGAAAATGGAAAAGTAAAACATAATGATTCTTGGGTCCATACAAAAACTTTAGAATACCGACTTGCTCGAAGATAGGACTCAACTGGAGATTAAGACGGTTCTTGGAATTGAATTCACTCGCAACCCTTTGTCAACTTAATGCTATACCCTTAAACTCGAAAAAACCCAAAATTTAAGATTCACTTTCTCCTTCAAGATTTCAAAATGTATATATTCTTGGAAATTAACATATGACGAACGTGGAGAGATTTCTTAGAAAAAAAAATTCTTGTTGGCACATTGAAGTAATAAAACGTGAAGCATTTCCGAATTTTGACCGACTTAGAAATCAGAATCGAAGCAATATTTAATTTCCGAATACCTAGTTTCCAATCACAGTACGCCATGACTCAGAAAATACTGATATCGAACAATGAAAAAAAGGAGCATTTTAAATATAAAATCATCATGTTTAAGACTTTAAAAATCGATTTTCATTTCATAAGTTAATGTAATACTGAAATTCTGTAAATAGTCTCGTGTCCTAGAAAGTTTAGGACACACGTCATAACCACTAATCATTCCTCTCAAATGGGACAGTAAAACCCTCGTATCAGCCGCTTGCCGCGCAAATTATTAACATCCTTCTTTGAACTCTATCTCACTTTCCCGTCTCTTTTCGCATAACAAGAAGGCACACTTCAAATTTAAATTTTGAATTCTAAGCCTCTTTAATCTAGTAAGGTGATATTTCAATTATAATAGCCTTGCCTCTCGATTGGGTTTCTATCTACTCGAATAATCACCTGCAGTGATCCTTGCACACAAATCCCAGATCAACCTATAAACTAACTTCAGCCAACTTTTCGAAACCACTGGTTTAGCAGCGTTCTTCGCGTGTAACGGCGATGAAGAAAGACGTTTGTGGAGATATTCCACATCCATTCGGCTGTGGATACTACAAGCAACCCGATTGTCTCGCGAGAAGGACGGCCTTCTTGCCGCGCTCTCACCGCACCATCGATCGGATGCCTCGACATAGAGGACGAAGAGAAAGGAATTTCTACGAGAGTCGATTATGGTTAAAAGACGACATCTATTTTCTCGAGGTTGCTGAACGTATCTTTTTTTCTCAACGCCCTCTTTTATAGAGATTCCAAATTATCAGATATCTTCATCGAGACTCCTCAAAGGCCGAAACACCATCTTCATAATCATGTTCCTTTTTCACCATCCTTATTCGATAAACACTCATGATATTTTTTAGCAAATTTTGACCAATCGCTGCAGCAATATAAAATAATATCACGAACACCATGATAAAGTAACCATTTAACAATGCGTCGTTTATATTAATGCATACTCTTTCTGCGCACTATATAAAATTTCAACCCTTAAAACTCTCTCATTTTATATTATTCTTTTCATTTAACATAGCGCATATCAAATTCTCGGTATCTCTAAACAAGAAATGTCGCGTACCAAGTCTGTGGAGAATCCACAAAACTAAATTCATCTCATTTTTTTGGATGCGTCACTCTATACAAAGCCGTTCAATCTTATTGCACACACGATCATTCTCATGTCAGGTTAAATTATATACTGGAATTATACCCCGTATACCAACTCTCGTTTCCATTCAACTCACTACACACCTTTATAAACAAAAATACAATTCACAGATCTCTTAAACTATTATTTCACAGTCCTACAAGCGATTTTAACAAACTGTCCTCTGCTGCTGTTCACCTAACGATCATGATGACTAACTTTTCGCCGTGAAACTGATTAAAATCACTAATATCTAGAAACATCAATTGCTATCGCGCTCTCTTTATTTGCAAATTATGCCACGTCAAATCACACTTTTCACATTTCTTTCTCACCATTCATAATTGTTATTTTTCATTCAGCACTTACTATATTGTCTCATATTTTTAAAGAGGTGAATTAAAAATATTATGTTATTTTTATAGAGATAACATAAGAATCGTAAACATCTATCTTCTTTACTCACTATCGCCATTTTTTCAAATCAATATGTCCCTTCTTTAGTTCTTGCCCTTTTCCACCAGTACATCTTCTCTTCATCACCACGTTCAAACGTAAATTTCCAGTTAAAGATTCACTCGCGCGTGCCGTTCTAACACTCCCTTGTTCGCAATGGTCGTCATTAGCAACGGCTCAAGGCAAGATCTGTGCTCCGTGTAACACGAGTTTCAACGCTCGGCCTATCGTAAACTTTCAAACCATATATAAATTTAATTGAGCTTTATTTTTCTTTGGATGGTTCGTCTCCTTCGTATCGTTCCGTAGTTCCTCTCCTGAGTGTCGAGCGTCCGGCGGCAAGACCCCTGCACGCACTTGTGTCCCCTATCATCCCATATAGGGTGCAAAACAGACGTTTTCTCATTCCTTTAGCTCTCTTCCACGCAAGTGCTGGAATGGATACAACAAAAGTATTTTTTTAAGCGATATATAAGATTCAAAGGTTTTCTAACAAAATTTAATCTACTATATATATTGTTTTTTACCAGCTTTCTCGTATATTTTCGCTATATGTTATTAAAATACCATAAAGCTTTGATTAACTTAATAGTATTTCAAATGAAAAACTCTTCCATTCTCTTACTAATCAAACGTTTTTTTCAATGTGTTTTTAACCAATCTCTTAAGCCATAAAAACCTGGTTCCATCTTCGGTTTTGAAAATTTGTTTTTTACATCTGCAAACATCTCCATCCAATCATGCGTTGCACACAAGGCACACCATTAATAACAAAGCTTTATGACAAACTCGTTTTGTTATGTGTAAATTACACAATTATATTATTTGTCTCACGTATGTATTTATCACAATTATTAGGCTATTTATATTCTCTATTCCACAAATTTATTAGTGTTTTACAATTTTACTTATATCTCCTTACTTCTCACCACCACCACACTTTTGATCACAACGATTATGAGAAGTTGAGATCCCTTCGTTACTTTTAATAAATCACAAAAACCCTTCATCATTTGGCGCGAGTCTTCTTAGATTTTCGCTCTAGATTTTTTGTCATTTTATTTTTCAGAGATTTGATGTAGGATCTGACGGTGCTTCTAATTCTATTGACTGCAACACCTTTTTTTATTCCTAGTTCCTTAAGCATCGTTCGTCGATAAATACCTTCCACACTCGTGCTCCTCCTCTCTCTATACGCTCCCTTTTTAATCATTCTGCCACCTTGAATTGCAAGCATATTTATGATATCTTTAAACTGAATTTTTAGATCTCTCTCCATCATACGACTCTTTCTAACTCCTCTCTCGTGAAGGAAATAATTCTCTCTCTCTTACCTGAGTTAAATACTTATTGTTATTTTCCTCCTCAGGCTTCTCTTACTCTCCTTAACTTATATCCATCTCAGAGTTTTAGTCTGTGACTTCGCTTCATATAATTGTAACACCTCATATACTTTACTTCATTTTCTCATTAATAAATCGTTTTCTTTTCTCTCTATTCATTCTTGTCTCTTTCTTTGGGAGTGTGAAATGAATGATTTTCCGGCTCGTTTGTTCTCCTAACAAAAAACACAAATAATTTTTCCACTTAATGAATATTATCCTTTCTAGTGTTCTCAATGCTAACTTTATCTGTAAACTTATCCACCCCGCCTATTCATTATAAGCTTCAAAATTATTTTTTGAAACGAACGTGATATATATTATTCCTTACCTCTATAAATATTCTGGTCATCTCCTGCTTCTCGCTTCAATCATCGTACATCATATCCCACCCAAGGATTTCGAGAAAGTGCAGACACACTGCTGGATTATTCATCAAAAACTGAAGCGACGCTGCTTCTCCGTGTTCTTGAACACGCTTTTTTGTTACGAATGGGGTAACGAGAGCTCAGAAGGCTGTTGTTACCTACTTCTTATTGACGCGAATCGTCCTCCTCTCCTCACTATATCTGGCAAGAAACTATATATACACAATTCAAACTCCTCATTTTCTATTTATCATGTACTTAGACATACCCCTCACCTATCTTTTATTTAGTTCCCCATCACATAATACTACTACTTCTTATTGACTTACTTTCACATTAACTGCCTAATATATTCATTATAAAAGATATCTAATAATTATATACAAACTTATTATATACTACTCACCTCCTACACCTATTATTATATCTACCTATACCCAATTATTATCCTCATTCCCTTCATACTATCTCTACCACCTATATATAGATATTATAATATATATATATATATTATATATAGTAATATATAATTATATAAATATATGAATTAATTCTATTATCCAATAACCTCTCCTAATAACACTCTTCCATAATCTATATATTTAATTCACATAATTTATTCATTAGTTCTACATTTATTATCTATTTCAATTTTTATTGATCAATATCCTTTATTTCATTATTATTCATACATATTCATTATTATATATCTTATTATTATTATTATTATTTATTCATCGAAATCATTAGTCCTCTTTACTTATCCACTACTCCTACCTTACCTACCTATTAAAACCGTACCAGAACTTTTCCTCTAAATAATCCCCAGTATATAACTCACACCTACTATATTATTTATAATTATATGATACTACTAATATAATAGTTATAATTATATATATATATAATAGTACCTACGTATAATATCTAATTATAACCACCTATATATAAATTTTCATTAAGATACAAATACGCAGTCTTACTTAATAAATTACAATTATTAACATATTACTTTATATAAAGTAATCTGCTCATTACTAATTCAATCCATTTAATACTACACACATTATTACCTTAAGTATTACCGCTACTCAATTATTCATTTACCTACTATATATACTCATACCGTTATAATCATATTTATTCATCACTTACTTTTATCTACTACATGTATATATTATATAATATATTGTGAATATTTTATTATAACTATTATTTTTTTATGATAAAATATCTCAATAATGTAATTTACTCACTATCACTAATTATATCATTATATTCTACTATATTTATTTATACTTATTCTAACACTCAATTTATATATACTATATTTAATATATATATATATATATATATATATATTATATATATATATTATATATTAAATTATATTATAATAATATATATATATATATATATATATATATATATTAGGCATATCTTTACGACTATTTTACTAATATTATATTATTCCATATACTCAATAATAAATTATATCACTCACTATACTACTATACTATTATTCCACTCCATATAGTACTATATATATATATATATATATATATATATATATATATATATATATACAAAATGAGTTACTATATGTTATAATTATTATACTACTTTATATACTACTATAATATACTATACTATACTATATAATACTCATATATATATATATATATTACCCTTCACTACAACTATCTTTACCTCGGTTAGCTTCCCCGATATTTTGCATCGCTAAATAAGAGAAGGAGGGGTGACAGGAAATCGATTCTATCGATTGGTCGGGTGTTTTTTGACTCTGATGATCCCGCCGCTCTTCATTTTTAGAGTCCCCGCTTTGCTTTCGTTTTCGTTGTCGTTCATTTTCAATCTTTTCCTTATCAGGCTTTCTTTTTTTTTCGATTGATGTTCGACCTTCTTGCTGCATTTCTTTAGCGTGCTGAATTTTCAATCGCTTACTAGAACTTTGAGGAAATTTCTGATAACGTGGCATCCGGTCGATTATATTTCTCTTAGTGGGTCATCCTCCTCTTTCACTCGACATCTCTCTTCTCTGTCTCGCATGACTCTCTGGAACTGTCATCGGCGGGCTACTCTCATACCTCTTCTCAAGGACTCGCTCCGAGTCCGACTATGAGATTGCTATGGCGTTTCAGCTGCGGGTGCGTATCCGGATAGAATCCATTGCTGGAGTAAAATAATCTATCGGATGCTTTAGCGCGGTCATTTCCCCGTGCGTCATCGTGTAAAATGGCACTTTCCAACTTCATCTGCGTAGAGCACTCATCGGGTAATTTCGTTACCTTTTACCACGCGTGAGAGAAATCTTCATTTCGCGTCCTTCTTCCTCATCCTCCCACGTATTTTCCTTCCGCTCTTTTTTCAGTCTCTTCATTTCTCTCATCCGTCCTTTTTGAAAAAATGCTGGAAAAAATGGAAATGCAAACGTCCTTTTTTAGTTTTCAAATAGGGGCCATATTCTTGCCCATGGATACTCGCTAGCTTATAGTAGCGTTGCTATGTGTTTCGTTCCCTCACGCCGTAATCTCCACCCGTGTGTGTGACACATTAAGCCGTTATGCGACGCTCTCCATTTCGAAAGCTCGGGTGGTAAACTGCCAGTTTCCGTGGTCGTCGCCCTTTCTGATATGGACGTGTCGGTGAATTTGTTTTTTTTTGCATATCGACACGTTCGACGTTATAATTTCTTATCTCATGGCTGTTTGCCTACGGCTTGAGACTCCGTAAAAGCCACCCTCGAGAGCTTAAAAAATCAACATATTTCTGAGGGTCGAAAAAATCCAATCTTTTGGCGTCCCTCGTTGATGTCCTTCTACTCGTTGCTTTCCCTCTTCCTGTGACACGCTCTTCCTTTTGCCCATTGTCATCTCTGCTCTTCGCTTCTCTCCAGAAACGCAGTCGCACGTGCTCTCACGTAAGCGTCCATGCGATTTTACATATTTTCTTGGCTTAACAGATGATCTGTCCCGCGCGTTCCCCGTCATGACATTTGTGTTTTGTGTCTTTTCGAGCAATTTATAAGTGCGTGAAATTTTACAAATTCATCAGCACCATCAAGCGGACTTGTGCCCTCGGGCCAACGTATGTTAATTTCGCTCTCAGTTTTGGTCTTCCCCTTGGCTATTTATACAAAATGCTTTCCATCGTCCTCCACATTCGTCAAATTGATCATGGAACCTTCCCCTGACTCAAGAGCCGTCAATAAGTATATAAAGTATGTATGATATTTTCCCTGCTTTTATATCATCGGCTGGCGTATAGGTTCTTGGAGTTAATGTCCCGCCTGTCGATGGACAGCTAAACGTTCAATCCAATCCGGATTTGAAAAAAATTATGTCCAATCACTTTCGATATCTCCGAAAAATCATTTTTTCCCGCGTCTTCTTTTCTTTTCTCCATTTGGAACGCCGCTTTAGATTTAGCTAAATAATTTTTGAAATGAGGAATCTCTGCGGCTATGAACCCCTTTAGAATTTTTTTTACCATAGTTTGAATTCCTTTTATTTTCATCATCACTTTAAGAAATTTGACAAAATCGTCGATTTTCATCGCCATGGTGTTCGGCGAAAGCGGGCTTTCTTTCGCCCACTTGATTAGTAGTGATAAATATTTTTTGCTGTGTTCGTACGTAGTCATGCCCAACACGTGATATTGAAGTTTGGAGGCTTTTTGGGCAGAAAATGGCGTGTGTGGATTCAACCGCAGTGCGGAAAACACGTCGATTATATTTTTTTCGATATTTTGGAATCTCAGCAAGTTCCTTTCGTATAGAACCATGTTTTCCTTTAAAAATGATTTATATTTTCTTATCAATCTTTTTTCTATTTCCTGGTAGTGTTCTACCCACGACGACGACATTTTGTTTCTACTTTTTTTGGTTTCAGAGTCATTCCCGTCCCCATCGCCATCGCCATCGCCATCGCCATCGCCATCGCCATCGCCATCGCTATCCTTTTTACCCTTTGATTTATTTTGTCCCCCTATTACTGTAGGGCTAGCGTTCTTAAGCTCTCTTCGTTCGAAGTGATTTAAATTTTTGTGTCTACGTCTCACGTGATTGTCCATGCGGGTAAATATTTTATTGCATATTACGCATAAAGCCCCGACAGAATTTTTATAAGATGTGTAAAAAACCACCTGCTGTTCGCATTTAATTAGTAGATTCTTAGCCGTTTTGCTGATTTTTTCGTGACTTTTTGATCTCAAGTGGTCATTTAGTGACCGGTGAATGACCTATTAAAAAATAAAATAAAAACTTATTAGAAACGAGTTGGTTAGCGATATGAAACAATATAAACTAGATTGCTCTGTCTCCCTACCCACCTTAGAGCAAAAATAACATTTTATTTCCCTGTTCTTAAACGAGGTGTTTTCGCGTTGGTCGGAAAATGTTCCCCCACCCTCTTCTTCCTCCGACTGTGTGTTCGTGGAGGCAGTTGTAGGTTTCTCAGTAATTCCATCGTAGATTTTGAAATAAAACTCCATCATAGATTTTTCTAAAACGTATAATTACTATATATATATATATATATATATATATATATATATATATATATATATTATTTATATTACTAATATTACACACTATACTATATATATATATATCATAATATACTCATAGGACATAACTTATATTTACTACCTAATAACCTAGGTAAACTATATATATAACTCTATATATATATATATATATATTATATAGTACTACTTATATAATATATATAGTATATTATATATCTATATATATATATTATTATACGTTATATTATATTTAATATATGATTGATAAAATAATTTAATAAGCTATTTCAAATTTACCCTAAAATTACGAAAATATAATATATTTTATAATTAAAACTCACGTGTAGAGTCTTTATAGTAACCGCTCAACAGTCATTGATCCGAGCAATACATTATCTTTGTAATTACGGTTCATGTTCTCCACCAATAACCAGCTCTCGACTAATCTAAACAAGCTATATTATCGATCTTTTTTTATTTTATATAGTTCTTAAAAAACGAGGAGAATGGTGTTTCTTAAACTTATATTTTTTCTGGTGATATGTGAGCAGATCACAGTATAGGTTATTTCATATATTGAAGATGATTTTATGAAGAAAGAGAGAAAAACAGATCATGAAAAAATGATATGATATTTAAGCTGATTCATCACTTTCACCCCCCTTATGCGATTTAATATTCCTTACTTCAACAAGCACAAAAAACCCACAATAATACCCGTTAACACTTTATTTATCCCTTAAAATCCCCAATTATTTATTTAAAACTCTTTAAAATCCCCCACTTATATTAAAAAATTTAAATGTTTGTTAAAAAAAAAAAAAAAAAAAAAAAAAAAAAAAAAAAAAAATAAAAAAATTTAATATTTATTTAATTTTTAAAATAATATTTAATTTAATTATATTTATTATTTATCTAATTTAAAAATTGTTTTAAAATCCCAATACACAAAAATTCACATTTTGTTAAAAAAAAAATAAATATAGCTTTACTGTTTCCGGGATTACAAACCAATTTTTCAATTTTACATTAAAACCTTTCAGTTATTCAACAGCAATTTATACACTTTATATCATAAAAAAAAAAAAAAAAAAAAAAAAAAAAAAACACAAATATAATATATATATAAATTTAAATGTTTGTTAAAAAATACATACACTATTCTATCTATCTATCCCTTAAAATCCTTATTTAATTATTTATTTATTCATTTATCTATTTAAAATTCTTTAAAATCCCCCACATATATTAAAAAATTTAAACATTTGTTAAAAAAATATATACACTGTTTCCGAGATTACAACCTATTTCAAATTTTTTCTTTATTAAAACCTTTCAGTTATTCAACAGCAATTTATACACTTTATATCATAAAAAACATAAAACTTCTTTTTTTTCTTTTTTTTTTCTTTTTGTAAGAACATAAAACCTTTCCACGAATTTACAAACACCGGCACGTAACTCCTCCCAGATGGTCTCGACTGACGAATATTTTAACCTAGTCTTAAGTGAGCTTGAGTAAAGTACCAATTCTTATTAAAGTCTTGCTTTCTTAATTTTCTCTTCCTTTTTGTTTTGTAAGAGTTTCTTTATATTTATATTTCGTTCCTTTTATTCACGCTTTCCTCCTAATTGAGTGATTGCTCTGTACTTTCTTCTTTACCTGTCTCCTGTATTTGTACTGTTTCTGGAGGTGACACAGCACCTCATATACAAAGTTCTGAGATTGAGAAAGTTGTAGCCGTGAATGAAGTTGAATCTTGCACAAAACCTTTATATTAATCACCAACACTAATAACTTTTCATCAGTTTTGGCCGACTAGCAGACTTTCTACGAAAGGTTGGTTACCTTAGGAGTCGCCTAAATTTTTCCAATCGTCAGATCATATAAAGTAATCAATTTATTATTTTCATTGTCGATATTGGAAGAGATATATAAACTTTTTAAATGCTTTCAGTAAAATATTTCAATTTGGAAAACAACTATATGATTCATAAACCATCACAGTAGTCAGGATAAATCTCCACTACGGGAAACTTTTAGCATTAATTTTGGCGAAGTACACCAATATTAAAACAAATTTTAGCTTTTCATTAACGGAGCCTAAGCGAAACACGTTGGGTTAATTTACGTCTGCACGCTACGAGCTCTGATATAATATATAATAATCTATATACTATATTATATATACTATTATATAATATAATATTATTATATATTATATATTATATATATATATATATATATATAGTAATTTATATATTACTATATATGATATGATTATATATATAATAAAAATATATTATATATATGTATGATATGTATATATATGTTTGTTTTTTCGTCGCGGCAACCCCTAAATTTTGTAAGGTTGGTATTACTATTATGTAATATTGTTGTAAAACAGAAGAAAATATTTTAAATCTTTGCGAAAATTTTTATATCTCGCAAGCACTTATGGTTCGCGAAAAGGAAAATTTAGTACACGAAGAAAAGACCATATATAAGGTTTTTTAGACCTTAGCGCATATTAATTATTAATTTATATTACATTGCATTTATTTAATACATTTTTTTAGATTTCTTTTACTGCTGTGGTCGCTATAATAATATTATAATAATAATAATAATAATAATTATAATAATAATAATAAAAGTATAATAATAATAATATAATAATAATTGTAATAAGTGTTATAATATAATATATAATAATATAATATATACTAATATAATATAATAATACAAGTACACGGGAAAAGAAATAACATTGTTTGGAATCCCTGGAAACAATTTTAAGAAGGAAAATGTTAAAAAAAAAAAATAAAAATAAAAAAATAAAAAAAAAGGCTATTTTTTTTGGGGAGGGAGCTCGAGCCGGCCGGGGACAATATATATATCTTATATATTATATATATATTATTTATATTATATATATTATATAATATATATTATATCTTATATTTATAATATATATATAATATTATATATAATATTATATTTTATTTATATCTATATATATAAACTATATTTATTTGTAAGGTATTAACGGCAATGTAGGGGGCTCGAGCCGCCGGGAACACAGGGGGGGACGTTTTTCCATACGCCGTAGGGGAGGGCCGAGGAACCCCCGCGACACCAAATACCAAAGACCGGGGGTTCCGGAGACCCTCCCGGAGGGGGGGAATTAGTCCTACCTCCGTAGTTCCCCCGGAAGGCGAGAGACCCCGACTCCTGCCATCGGTGCGGTATACCCTTGGGGTATTCTTTTAGTAAAAACAAAAAAACAATTTAATAGAAAGTCTATTTATTTGAACGAGTTGATACGTATAAAAGGTATCTAAAATAAATTAAATGGTAAATTTAACTAAATTATTACAATAATTCTTATTTATTTTTTAACATTTCCAAAATTAAATTTTTTACCAGGATTCCAAAATGTATTCCTTTCCCCTGTAGCTATTGTAGTAGTTTTTTTCCGCACTAAATTTTTACCAGCATTCCAGCAATGGATTCCTTTTCCCCGGTAGCTGTTGTAGTTTTTTTAGATATGGATTGTGGCTATTCTATAAAAAAAATATTTTGTGGACAGAGATAAAGGAACTCGTACAAATTCGTTTTTAGTGTTAAATTATTTTATATAATACAATTTCAATTTGAAAACATATTCCTAGTAACACTGATATTACGACTTTTAGGAATAATTTTCAATTACATTAAATTCTTTATATTTTAATGGTTTTCATTACATTGAAATTATATATTTTATATCTTTTTATATATTTTACGGAAACAAGATAATATAAATAAATAAATTAAATTGAAATTTTAAATAGAAAAAAAGGCGTGAATGACAGTTCTTGCTGCATAATGAATACGCAATACCAACTTTAAATCTACTCTTTTTTTATTGTGGTTGGCGAAACATAAAGTACCTATAATATATATATATATATATTATAATATATATAATATATATATATATATATATTATATATATAATATATATATATATATATATATATATATATATTATATATATATATATATCATATATATATATATATATATATATATTACAGTCTTACATTCTTACATCCGCTCCCAGGAAAGCTCATTATGAGCCTGTCAGCACGGCCAACCTCTTTTTCCACTCCCTTCTATCTTCCAAGACCCGTTCTTCGATCAGCTAAATCATAGATGGCATTTGATGTCTTCTCAGCGAATCTTCTATCGGAGTCCTTCCATTTCTTCCGTGGTCTTCCCCTTGGTCTGCCCTCCTTCCGGTCTCCAGTCCCACTTCCTCCTGGCCACCCTGCCACGCTCCATCTTTTCCAAATGTCCCCCACCACTTAGTTTGGTACATCTACTTTGTTAATAATAGGTTATTATCCTATACCTTCTCGATAATTCCTTTTCGTTTCCTCACTCTATCCCTCTGGTCTTTCCGGCCCATCGCTCTTACTACTTCATTTCAGCGTCTGACTCTGCTCTCTCTCTGTTGTCATACTCCATGTTTCCGCCCAATACGAAACGAACCGGTGCTAAAAATGCTCTCGAAAATTATCTTCTTCACCTCCCCTTCAATCTCATTATCCCTGATGATAGGATACAAGCTCTAACTGTTCTCCCGTACTTATCAATTCTGCTTGCAATCTTCCAAGGACTTCCTCCCTCTCTACCCAACATTCTCTCCGATACTGTATATCTCTACGTTTTTAATCACCACACCATCCACCTCCACCACCAACTCTTCTCCCTCCTCTCTACTAACTATCTATAATTTCTGTTTTAATCTAACGGTTCATGCAAGGTCCCTTCTCCTCAGTTTACAACAAAAGCCACGTCACCCTCTCAAGTTTTATCTCCGTCTTCACTCCAGCAAGCCAGGTCATCCGCATTAGCCATCACATCTCCATCCAAGTCTCCACCCTCCTCCTCACTGCCTAATTACTAACATCAAATATGCCTACAAACAGAATTTTGACAATTACACTTCCCTGCTTAACGCCAGCTCCCACCTCAAACCATTTCTCGTTTTCATATACCGTTCTTACATTAAATTTCTCATTTTGTCATTAACATTTGTCATATATATTATATATATATATATATAATATTAAAAATATATAATATATATATATATTAATATATTATATATATATAATATATATATATATATATTATATATATATAATATTATAATATATATATATTATATCTTGAATAAAAAGGAAATAAAAAAAAGTAATTTGTGGGAGTGTAGTAAGTATAGTCAGATTTGGGCATGGATTTGCTAGAAACCACCAAAACCACAGACACCCAGCTTGTTCTCTAGCTTCTAGCACGTTGCAAACTGTTCTAGAATACACCGTAATATTAGTGTCTTACCCCGTATGTTATAAGGTCGGGGAGTCCGATTAGTGTGTATTTTTAAAGACGGGTTTGGGGGGGCCCACTTGACAATGGCTCCTTGTATGAGTTATCCCCCCTGCCCCTTTCTAACACTTCTAGCTCGGTATATCCTACGCTCATAGAACAGCTACCAAATATTGGTGTCTTATCCCTATGTTATTATAGGTATGAGGAATCGATTGGTGTATATTTAGAATGTGCTAGAATTCTTCCTTCTACGAGTTAGTTCCCACCCCCTTTTCTAGATTTTCTGCATGCCAATGTCCTACTACGCTCATAGGAATACACCAAAATATTTGGTGTCTATCCCATGTTATAAGGTATAAGGATTCGATTGGTGTATATTAGAATGTGCTAGGTTTGGTTCCTTCTACGAGTTAGTACCCACCATCCCGCTTTTCTAACACTTCTAAGTGCGGAATATATGTTGTACGGAAACTACCCGATATTGCGTGGCGATTAGTACATAATCGACCTGCTAAATCGATTCCTGTGGTTTTACGACGGAATTGATTCACTCCTAACAAGAGTTCATATTAGATTATTCCTACCCCCCTTTTTTTTTTTTCCTTAAAATTTGGTAGTTTGGGGTTTTGGGGGGGGGGGGGAGGGGGGGGGAGACCAAGTTCTTTCTATCTGCATTTCCTAAGACGAGCTCGGTGTTGCCTAGTATGTTTTGAGGTTGCGAGTCGATTGCCCCTATTGCCGAGCGTGGCGTTTCAACGTTGCGGTTTTTAGAATCGCACCACAATGCGTTTTTCGCTAGAGGGCTTACGCTTCGTCAAAAACCTATCATGACGGGCTGTCAAACAGGGGTAGAATGTCTTAAAAATGAGATTCCCGTAGTTACTTTCCCGAACTCCAGAGTCCCCATGGCCCCAGCTGGGGGTTTCATTTATTTGTCAATGCATACGCAAAATGTCATACCTTAGCAAAAGAGGTGTTGGAGACATCGTATCCTCTTCAAACTTGGCATGCTTCTTTATATGTGGCAACATCGCTTCATCCAATGTTTCAAGCAGCTACGCAAGGGGGGGGGGGTCCCCACCCCCCAAAAAACTAAAAATGGACTTAGAAGGTTGAAATTTGGTGAGTGTATATAAAGAAAATAAATGAAATAGAATGGCGATGTTAAATTAAATGGCGAAACATATGAGCCGGAGCAGGAGCTGGTGGTTGCGGTACCAGATTTGAATTCTGGCTCCAGCTACATATAGACAAATGAGGTGTCCTACATACTATGTTTTTCGTAAGTGTAAACTCATTTAGAGGGTTTTCAGACCCCAAAATGAGGTTGTAAGACCCCCTCTTGAGCAGGGCCTTCTGCACAGAAGAAAATGCTTAGAAAGAAACGAAGGAAGATGGATGTAGGAAAGAAAAGAAGGAAAAAGAAAAAGGTCATGACGAATCAAATGAGTGATTGTATGTTGCGGTACATGCACAGGTGTGGATCCGGTGAGGCCGAATCGTAACATTGTACTTACATCCTGATATTAAGTGTACTTATATATGTTTTTAATAACATAGATCTCATTTTTGAGGTTCCCAAAACTCTCAAATGAGTCTGAGAACCCTTCCCATAGGGTTTCTACTGAAAAAAGAAGAAAAAGCGGTGAGGAAGATGCAGTATGCTGAATCACGGTTTCAACTCTCTAAACGATCACAGGGTGGCAAGACCGAACGCGAGGGTGCCCCGCGCGCCCTCAGGCGCGCCCCCGGTCCGGAAACGCCGCGGGCACCCGCAAGCCGCAATATTACTGCGCGAAACGCTTAAAATATTCTTGTAGTTGTGACGTTTAATGTACACTTTTTTTTAATAATAAAGTGCCTCAACCACTTTTGTATTTTCTTTTCAAGTAATCCGTTTTCTGTACTATGAGACAGCTATTTTATTTTATACTTAAACTTTCTTAATTTTTTTATTTATACAAAACCCTTGTTCACTGTTAAAATTTTTGTAATAAAAACATGTTTTTTCGACCAAAAAGCTATAACTCAATAAGGCAGTATCGGAAATAGCCCCAGAGGGACCCTCCCCTCACCCCGGCTATGCGCTTTGTCTTTACGGCTTTATTGCCTTACTGTGGGGCTTTACTGTTTCAAGTCCTAACCGAAACACAAATCGCTGGTGGGAAAAATTAACTTTCAATTAAACTTTGGAAATAAATATATATATAAAATTTTATATATATATATATATATATATATATATATATATATATATATATATATATATATATATATATATATATATAATATATTCCAATAGGGAATTTACATTAAACGTCGAACATTTGAAGAGTATGGAGTGTGTAAATTTATGTTCGTAGTCTCCTGCTACTTGTCTTGGTAGCTGGACCGACAGGCTGCGGTAAAACCTTTCTGCTATTAAACTATTAAGAGGACGAAATTTTTGAACAAGAACCAGTACTAATTGGTGTTACCAGTGTTTTCAGGAAAAATTTTGCAGAATGTAAGATGTATTCAGTTTTTCATGAAGGGAATCTCGACATTAAATCGTTGGATAATCGTGGATGGTCATAAAAATCATTGGTATTAGATGATGGGTTAATGCATCAAGTTTAAATGAAGAAATGCTTGAACGTTTACTGTATTTTCCTATCATTTAAACATCTCTGTATTTCACCCATAACATTTTTTATCAGAATAAGTATATGAGAGATATATCTTTAAACACCCAATATCTACTACTCTTCAGTCAGAGAAGAGACATGAATCAGATCAATGTATTAGCCTCTCAAATGTTTCCATCACAGGGTAAAGACTTCTTAAAGGTATATAAAGAAGTTACATCTATTCCGCACGGTTATTTAATGTGTGGAACTTCATCCTAAAACACGTATAGAGTTTTGCTCTGCACTAACATTTTTTCCTATGAGATAGAAACTGTATCCATACCTGAATAATGAGTACTCTAGTTGTTTTAAGTATTTACCTCTTATAAAAAAATTTAAAACCTGAAAACAGCTGAAAACGTAAACTAATCTGTGATGATGAAAATTCATCGGATGTGAATGCGAAGTCTGTTTAAATCTTATAAAGGGAAATGTTCCTTTAAACAAACCTCAGAGGGTGAAGCTTCGCTGTCACAGAAAGCATCATTAAAAACTCTCTCTAAAATATAAAAAAATCTGAAAGTAAAAAAGAAGTTACTCTGCAGAAAGGAGGTGGAGTGTTCCTACCGTTACTTTTTTCCCGTCGTAGCTCCTTAATAACTAAATGGATATCCCGAATAATAAGAAGGACTGGCTGTACTACCATCATAGTGGAGTATGAGAAAATGAAAGTAATCATATAATAATAATAATATATAATACAATATATTTTAAAACATACAACCAACCATTCACCTCTAGTACATCCTCAGACAGTACAGCCTATACAACAGCCCTTACAGGGGGTTACTCTCTACTTTCATCACACAATTCAACACCAAGAGTCCTCATATCCAGAATGATTCAGGACCATATCTGCAATCTCTGCCCCAAAGTTTATATGGCGCCAAAGTTTGACAGATAAACAATTACGAGAAGAAGTGCTTAGGATATTAAATTCAGGACATTAACATTTATGAAAAACGTGCCTTATATCAAGAAGCCATACAGAAATTATAGATCTTAAAAACTTGCATCTATATGCCTCAAATCAAGTAAGTCAATTCCCCGGATGATCAATCTACAACCCGCGGAGGTAAATTACCTCTGTGAAAAACCGACAGATACTTTCAAAAATATCCTGGAGGAGAGCTTTACCAAAATCAGAGATGTAAACTTTACATAAGCTTTATATAATTTTTAAAAGATCAGATTTCATGGAACGAATTAGGACAAATCATTATCGATAATGAAATTGTCAAAGGTTCAAATAATTGTTGCCTTGATGGCAGATCTTCTCACGTGATCGGAAGAAAAGGTGGCTGTTTGCTGGAATGGCTACGCATCTGAAACAAAACTTCAGACTATTAACCAATCTAAATACTATAGTCAAAGCAAACTGAAAAATTTCCATTCATAAATGCCTTACACATGACGTCATAATGGGAATTTTTTTTAGCTAAATTTAGTAACAAGGCCTTTTATTAGGACCCTATTTTGAAAGCTCCTTCGGTGTTTTTTTTCGAATTCTTTTGTTAATTTGATATAACCTAAATTTGGTGCAATAATTTTGTTTTGCCCAATCTAAAGTTATTCATTTTTATTAATAATTTATACTATTATATTTTTTCGAGCTTTAAAGCGCTTCAGAATTGGGTCAAATGACGCAGCTTGTCCTATCAATGGCGAAAATATAAATCCTCATAAATTCAACTTATTTTTTTTGTGTTTAAATATGTTTAAAACTGTGATTATTTTGGTTTACGAATATATTTTTTTTGAATCAAATTAGGTTTCAAAAATATCGCCAAATTTGGTGACAATTTTCATGCCTAACTTGATCTCATAAAAAGGCCCCATTAAGGCCTATTGAGCAGTGGAAAATAGTTATTTAGTAATTTTTTATTGGTAAGAAAATAACATTTAATATGTTGCCTTTTTTTTACATTTTCCTATAAAATTTTATTAATTCCCTGCCAGCCCGATTTTAAGTCAGAAAATTAAAGACAATATTTTGAGTTACAATTCCTAAAAAACATTGTACTGAAGGTATTTATCAAAACTAATCTCAAATTTTGTAAAAAAAATTGATTTAATTTAT
>JABUQX010054055.1:12500-18498 GCA_015478945.1 Trachelipus rathkii | reverse complement strand
GACTGCAACGCCTGCTACGTAGTTGAAACTATCCTACAGTTGATGATTATGATATCGAAGCACAGAGGCTTCTCTTTTCGTACAACCGAACCCTTATCTAATCCCGAATATTCGGACATAAGAGAACATGTTTTATCATAAGACCACCTAATTTCTTCAAAATTACTGTTATTATTACCGTTATTTGCAATTCAGATTATTCTGTGATTTTTATTTTTATTTTTTTTTTATTTATTTTTATTTTTACTTTTATTACTTTCATTTGTTTATAATTGTTGTTTACTGGTTGCTATTGCTATTATTTCAATTTATTGTTATTATTATTTGTTTGCTTTATCATTATTTGTACTTTTCATTTCTTCAGCTATTTAATTTGCCACTATATAGTATATTGCTCTTTTGCCATTTGTTATATAATAATCAACCAACTACTATCATTGTCAGCTTTATGATTTCAAAATTTGAACAGATTTGATTTTTTGTGAATATCTTTTACATGTTTTAATGTGAAGGTGTAATGTCTTTAATATTTTAATACACTGATGATGGGTAGTCCTTTATCCGAAACGTCTGGATTGATTAATAAAGATGTGGAAAATTCTATCGCTATTTACGCTTTTATTTTAAAAATAAGATTTCCTATATTTATTATAAATTATAAATATATATTATTAAGTATATAATTTATATATTATATATATATATAATATATATATATATATATCATATTATATATATATATATATATATATTATATATATTACATTATAATATTATATCATATATATATTAAAATAGTATATCTATATATATATATATATATATATGATTATTATATATATCTATCTGTAATATATATATATATATATATATATATATATATTATATATATATAATATATATATATATACTATATATTCATGATATATATATATCAAGGGGGTTTCAAGTACAATTCAATACAATACAGTACAATACTCTTAGAATTGTTCAAGGTACAGTACCAACGTACAATTACTTCCTAGAAATTTGTTTCAAGTACAAGTACAAGTACCAGTAACATTGGTAATATGGTACAAGTACAAGGTACAAGTAAATTATGAAAAACGTTGCCATATATTATATATAATATTTATATTTATATATATATATATATATTATATATATATATATATATTATATATATTAGTATATATATTATATATATAATATATATATCATATAAATATATCATCATCATCATTATCTCATTCAAGTCATCATCATCATCATCATCATCATCATCTCATCACATTATCATCATCATCATCACCACCCATCTTATTCTCCACAAGACTGGAGGCAAGGTGCGTAAAATATACCGGAAACATAAAAATAGTAGATAGAAATTATGAAGCCAAGTACGACAAAGAAAGCCCAGCCTTACCGCCCCGGTAAGGCTTATTGAGAACTCGTCACAGTCAGGAAAAATCCACCCCTCGAGCTTCACGGGACCGCGATTGCCCCTCAACTATGACCTCTCGTCAATGTGTGGGTTCATTTCCTGACCAGGTGCTAAACCATTACCTCCTCACAAAACCCACAAACTCTCCTGTTATCACCTTTCTTCTCGCCTCTGCCAAAACTACATACTCTCTTCCAGCATTCCGTCTACCATTCCACGATTTGCTCTCAGCGCCGATCTCCCCAACACATTACCACTTACACATCGTTTAAACGACCGTCTGTCACCACCTTCCACAGACCCATAAACCGCATCCTTACTCTACATACTACGCTTTACTTCTCAAAGCCCATCATTCTACACACCGTCCCAAATGCTTCATCTACCCGTATTCCAATTCTCAAACTCGCGTTCAGAACACTCTCCACCTACACAAAACACACCATATAATTACTATAAATAAATTATCATTATCCTTAATATTTCACTATTATCATACTACCTTATATATATAATACTACTAGTATCTTAACAAACTAACATAACTAATATATATAACTATTCCTTGACCCCCACAACGATCTTAGTATCATACTACCCACCCGTCAATAGACCACTTACTAAGTATACTCACCACACGGAAGGTAAATACTTAATTATATCCCTAAATAAACAGCATCATAGTACACACAAATATAATTATATATTAACATTCGAAGATGGTGATTATAGCGAGATGGTGCATTCATTGACATTGTGACAAGTCGTAATAACAAAACCGTTCCAATGTGACCTAGGGGTACTATTAGTTACCGTCGGTGACTTGGTAGTGAGCGAGTTCATATTCAATTAGTACCATATACCTATAATTGGCTATTAGTTGTAATCAACAAACAAAACCTACCAAATCTCTCTAGCTTGTTCCTCTCACAGCTCTCTTACAGCTCGATTCGCCACTACTAAAACTCCTAAAGTCAATCCTCAGGGCTATAAATTAGGTTGTATACTTGGGAGTTGGATATTAAGGCGCAAGACTCACTATGTTTCGAATCATTCTCATCCTCGCGTATTCACTGAATAGAGTCCTATCATTCGAATCAGTGCTGATAGAACAACACCAACCTTACCTCTAAGTCTTTCCAATAGGTTTACATCAGCCAATATATAGGTAGCACGGTATTTGGATTTACCAAGGTGAGAACATCCACGATCCCATGAGTGCACCACTACGGCTTTATTAATATTTAAAAATATCACTTTCGACTCTATCCAAATCTCATCACGGTACACCATTATTTGAAACCAATTACGATAATTGCGTCATACATACTTGAATTTCTTAAATTGCACAGAAGCTGTACACCAGAGAAGACATCCAAAATTGATATCTATCAGGATATTTACAACTGGACTTTGTCGCATAAGATATATCCCTAGTGTGCGAATCCTATTATACGCCCTGTTACAAATCCAGTTAAATCCTGATAAAAATAATACAGGATGAATTAATTACCGTGTTTGAACCTTTAGTGGCCACTCCTCATAATTCCGCCAATACACTTAGTATATCAACGATGTCAAAACGTAGTCACGTGTACATTATCCAAGCCTCGTCTTTGCTACCCACTAAAACGGTACTGTAGGCGCGCTCGCAAAAATAATATTAGTTCTTCACTCCATTCAACTCGTACTCGGTCGTACGACCAAAAATATCAACATATACTTCCTTAAACCGCAATAAACTAATTACCGATAAAATACTTACAGTACCTTTTTGCTCTACCCTGTTATATAATGGACAAACCCAAACGGTGCAGGCTGGAGTAAGCCTTAAGCTATATCTGAATAGAATCAAAAGTATGTAACTCGATAAGTGATCTATGTATAAGAATAAATAGACTAAAATAGAGTCGAAAGTGGATTATTTTTTATAATATTTAATAGAACGGAGTGGTGACAGGTCATGTGTATGTCTCCTGGCAAATCGAAATTCTGTATATGATAGAGGTTATGAAAGAAATTAAAGAGGTGGGTGACAAGGATAGAGTTATGACAATGATGGAGAATGGCCATGAGAGTGAGGGATTTCCCCTACCTAAATTATATGAGGATGATATGTTTTGTAACATCTTGTAGGTAATGAATTACTGATATGTAAGAGAGGTTGAAAAGAGGGACAAGAGAGAAGTTTGGCTTAGGGTGTGTTCAAAAAGAAAGGGTGTTGAATGGTAACGAGTAGCGAATAAGAGTTAAGTTTATCTGTGTGAGTGAGGACAAGATCTCAGTGTGAAGTTATGTTAGATTTTGAGCAGCTGGAAAAAATGTCTGAATTTAAAAAAAAATAATTTACGGATATATTTGAATAAACAAAAAGGCCTTGAAGCGGACTGTATTGCAGAGTTTGTTAGTAGGAAAACTAGTGAATGGCACTAAGGTGGACTTGGGCAGTTAAAACTCGTGGTGGATATAAAAGGGACGTAAGTGTGAGGTGTGCTATGGGTCTTACTAGTTGAGGGTATTTGGTACCCGTGTTGAATGTTTATAGTAGTGCGGACTATGTCTGGTAATAAGAGGTATAGATCTAAATTACAATGTGCTTCAAGTATGGACATCTTTCTTAGCTGGCGTGTTACTCGTTTGCGTTTGAAAATATGATAAAGATTGAGGAAGAAAGCTTATTAGAACACCAACCAGAAGAGGGATTGGGGGGGGTAAATGAGAATTAAATTGAAAGTACGTTGAGATGGGTTGGTTCATGTGGAAAGGATGGATGACAGACGCGTCCTCGGGTATTAAACGGATGTTAAGTGGGTGTAAGTTGTTGGAAATCCGGGATCCGGATGGAGACAGAAAAAAAAATGGTCTCTTTGGGATGCGTCAGAAAAGGAATGCCTGGGAACAGAGTAATGGTGGAGTTTGGCCAAGATGGCGAAGAAGAGAAGTGAATAAACCAGACGTGTATGTGTGGGTTTTTATCATGGAGTAGATATCGTTGGAGCTAGCCCCACCGGCGTCAAGGAATGAAGCCCAACATACGCAGAGAGTCCATAGTTGAGGGTCAATCGCCGCACAACGATTGGCCCCCGTGTAAGCTCCTAGGGGATTTTTATTCTGCTACTGGTGACGCACTCTCACTAATTGGTATACACCGGGGCGGTGAAGGCTGGCTTTCGTTTCTCTTACTTGCTTTTCATTATTCGGTCTACTATTTTTTAGTTTCCGTTATAGTTAGCCACTTCCTCCAGTCCTTGTCGACGAGCATAAGATGTGTGATTGATGGATGATGATAATGATGATGATGATGTATGTATGATGATAGGATGATGATGATTATGATGATTGATGATGATGATGATCATATCATTTATATAAATATATATAATATATATAATATATTATAATATATAGTATATAAATAATATATTATAAATAATAATATATATATTATATTATTATAATGATATATGATTATATATATATATATATGCAAGTTTTCATAATGTACTTGTACTCTTGTACTTTTACTTGATACCATGTACTTGTACTTGTACTTGTACTTAACAAATCTAGAAGTACTTACTTGTACTTTTACTTGAACAAATTCTAGAGGACTTGTACTTGTACTTTATAACTTGAAAAAAAATTTACGTTGAACCCAACCCTGATATATAGTATATATACTATCCTATATATATGATTATATATATATATATTATATATATATATATATTATATATATATATATATAGATTTCTTTAATCATATATAATATTATAATATATTTATAGATATAATAATTTAATATATATAAATATTATAACTATATAATATATTATATATATAATAATATATATATAAATATATATATATATATAGTTATATATTATATATATATATATATATAATATATAGTATATATATATAATAATATATATTTAATTATTAATGAGTATAGGAATCTTATGTTTTAAAAAATAAAACGTAAAAAGGAGACGAAATGGAATTTTCCCACTCTTATTAACTCAATCCCAGACGTTTCGGCCATAAACAAATAAAGGGAACTACCCATCAATCAGTGTATTCTAAAATATTAAAAGACTTTACACCTCACATTTAAAACATGTAAAAGATATTCACAAAAAATTCAAATCTGTTCAAATTTTGAAATCATATTTTTAAAGGCTGACACATGAAGTGTTGGTTGATTACTATATAACAAATGGCAAAAGTAGCAATTATACTATATGAGTGCCAATTAAATAGCTGAAGAAATGAAAAGTACAAATAATGATCTTTATCAAAACAAATAATTAATAACAATAATTAAATTGAAATAATAAATAAGCAATAAGCAACCAGTAAACAACAATTATTATTATAACAAATGAAAATAATAAAACAGTAAAAATAAAAATAAATTAAAAACAAAATGGAAATATTACAAGCACACCAATAATCTTCGAATTCAAATAACAGGTAATAATACAGTAAATTTTGAAGAAGAAAAATAGGTGTCTTATGATAAAACAGGTTCTCTTATAGTCAGAAATTTCG
>JABUQX010054054.1:0-15683 GCA_015478945.1 Trachelipus rathkii | reverse complement strand
GATATATTATATGATAGTAACTATATATCTAAAATAATATTATATATATATATATAATTATATATATATCATATTTAGATATCGATTATTTACTATGTCGAATTAGTAATAAAATTTTAACTACTAGAATATACTATCAATAATACATATATACATATACGGTTATATATAATATAATAAGTAAAAATCTTATATTATATCATATTAGTATATAATTTTAAATATATTTTGTTATATATAATATTATATATATAATAATGAGTATATAGATATTATATGTATATATTAAATTAAATATATATAGTATGATATTATTGTAAATCTTTAATATTATCTATTATCCTAAGTGAAAAAAGAATATAAGGAATGTTTTCTCTAGCATAGTAAAACTTACAAAACAGGAAATACAAGAAATTCCTTTTCTAGATGTACTTTCAGATCTAGATGAATAAAAATTATAAAAGAAAGTGTAATCCATTCTTTACACATACAAAAGTAATTAAAAATAAAGATTAATCAAAAATTAGGTTCTGCTCTTCTCTCCGTCTCCTCTCTGCTCTCTCTCTCTGCTCATCTCTCTCTCTCCTCCTCTCCATCGTCTTCTCTTCTCTCTTCCTCATCTCTCCGTCTTCCTTCATCATCATCTCTCTCCATCCTCAATCATCTCTTTCTCTCCTCTCTCCTATATATAGTACATACTATATATACATATAGAAATATAATCATGATATATATATAAATAATCAAATAAATATAATATAATTATATACTTATAATAATCTATATAATATATAACGTATATAATATAATAAATAATATATACTATGATATATATATACGAACATCTAATAATATATACTATAAAAAATAGCCCAAACAAAAAAATGTCCAATTTATTGATGGCTGCAAATCCTCCCAGGATTGTTACAACTCACTCGTAAACACACACAAGCATCATCAAATTTAATTGTGTATTTTTATTTAAGAGGTCTCATTCAACCATTGTTTACTGGGCTGAATGCTATGCAGACATTAAAATCAAGATTTTGCGATCTTGGCAATTTCAGCGCATCAGTTTTAACCGTTTGATTTAGACAATAGTGGAAACTTTGTAGGAATAATACGTTCAATGGGGCTATGCTGCCGGAGCCCATAATTGTCGATAATATTATATATATAATTATATATTAATATATATGAATTAAATATATAATAATTATAATAATACGTATAGTATCAATAATTCCATTCTTTTGAAATTCAACTTCCTAATACAAAGAGAGATTCAATTTATGATAGAAGTGCAAAGGGAATTAATATAAAAAGATACACTTAATTGACCTCATTCTACGCATTAAGACTGCTAAGTGGTAAGATTTATCCATAAATCGAAAGTCGGTAGGAAGTCAGGATCGAGAAGAGATCCTTCTATATTAATTATAATAGATAGAATATTGGCACTATGAGAGCGAAGCATGTTAGAAATTCCGAAGAGGAAAATATTTACAATTAGTTTGAATGATTTTAAATTTATTATTTTACGTATAATTTTCAAACATGTGCATATCAAATTTCATACATATCAGATTGGGCTCCGATTGAAACAAGGAGAGAAGCTGAGATTTATATATTATTAATATTTAATAAATTTTCAATTTAACCCATACTTTATGTATTCTAACATCATCCAAAGCAATTTATACACTTTCAAAATCTGGAATATCATTATCTAATAATTTTAATACTAGAATTTGAGAAACTTCAGAGGCGAAAAACCTCACGTGGCGTAGCTACTCGTGCTTTGCAGATGTTCATATATATAGAATAAATGAACATAATTCCAAAAATTATGCATAACAAAATTTTTATTTCGTTCTACATTATGTTATTGTGTTAAAAAACTATCAAAATCTTAAAGAATAAGGTTCTGTATATAAAATGACATAAATGTAAATTTTAACAAAACACAAAAAATTTCAAATAATATAAAAATATTTTATAAATACATAAAATATTCAACGGCACCTGCACTTATCCGAAAAAGCAGAGAGAAAATTAAGAAGACCACCAGTCGGAAACCCGGAATTAAGATTAGAAAATTGCCCCTTTTCATATCTAAGAATCAAAATTATTTTAATTATAGAAAGATAAATATTAAAAAATAAACATTACATGTTTATTCCTCTGTTCACGGAAAAAATAAAAATAATTATATTTTTTAAGTTCTAATATGCTGAATATTGAAAGAAACACGTTAGACCCAATAAACCATTTGAAAACACTAAACTTAAGAATGATAACTCAAATATTTCCAATTTTAATTTACGCTTGTTAATCTATTCTAAAGTAAATAAAATAAATAAATAATCTATAGAACATAGATGCAATAATAATGACGCAACTTCATTTATTTATTAAATATTGGAGTATAAAAATAGATTTTAGCACTGCTCCGTAGCAGTCCTTAAAAAGAGAACTTGCCCAACGCCCACGGCTGCAATTTCGATAGCCGAAGAACATGTCTTATGATTCCTTCTTGTATAAGGTGTACTTTTTTTAAATTAATTGATTGATTTAATTTAATGTACGAACGAGAAATGAGATGTTTCGAGTTGATCTATCTAATAATTCCGAAAATTAAAGAGGTCTATTTTTAGTTCCTAATTCTCCTTGAAATTTGCTGAAGTTTCACAGAAAGGTATACTTCAATAAGATCAATTTAATTAATCAATTAAGCCAAAAAAATATAGAATTTGTATAAACTCTCACTCTCGTCTCTTCCTCATCTCTCATCCTCTATTCTCTCGCATCATCTCATCTCTCTCTCTCGTCAATCATTATTTTATTATATATATATTATATATATTATATATGTATAATATGATATATATATACTCAATATTAAATTATCATATATATATATTATATATATATTATAATATAATAATAATTAGTATAAATATTATATATATGTCTTCATATAATATTATATACGAACTATAATTATTTATATAATAATATAATATATTATATATAATAATATATATTTATATATATATAGATTATATTATATATGTGTGTGTTAGAGTGTGTGTGTGATTATGTAAGTAGTTGATGTGGTGTGTGTGATGGTGTGTGTGTGTGTGCTGAGTAGGGTGTGTTATGTGTGTCGTTGTGTGCTATGTCCATTGACTATTTCCCCATATTTAAGGCTAAACGTAAATGTTGGCTCCGTTTAGTGAGGTTTGATTTATAAGTATTTCGTACTAGATTAGAACGAATCACTAATGAAAATGGAAGTTTTCTATCAATGAAAATGTTGTGTTTAGATGAAATGTGGATACTAAATGGGAATAAGTTCTTAATCCTTAAACAATCATAATTTTACTAAGTATTGTTTATATTATTGATATTAGAACACAGATTTATAGTTTTAAACTATCAGGGATAATGATGTGATTCTTTTTATAACGCCGCACGGACTAAGCTTTGAGCTTTTTTGGACAAAGAGTAATAGAACACATTTAGTTATAATAGCATTAAGGGAATTTTTATCTCTTTACATTGCTTGAATTTTATGAAAAGACAGACGTGATCAAAGAATCATTCATTAGGAGGTCTTTCTTCTGTTGCACACTTGTTGTACGAAGTATTGCTAGAACTAAGATTTCGTTGGGACAATGCCATATTAATACCTGGACTTGCTGACGGTATTCCAGACATGGCATCATGTATTATTAATCAGAAGCTTCAAATGCTTAACTGTTGCATCACCCATAGAATTGCCAGAGAAGAAAACGATAATAAAGGTGAGATTGATTCATGAATTTTAATTTAGAATAGATGATGAATATTTTCGAGTGTAAATCATATTAATCACAGCATGTCATATAGATGTCAATATTAACATCTATAGATAGATATGGATAGTAGAATACGAAGTATCCATCAATTGCAGGCGAAAAAAATATCTTTGACAAGCCGTAAGTATTAAAAAGTATATATTTTATTGATACAATTTTTTTACATTAATAGATAATTCAAAACCCCCCACCCCAAAACCTGAAATAATTACTCACCCCTCTACATGCACTGATCATAGTGATCTATATTAATCTTCGCTTCAAGCAAAATACCACTTATTAACACCTTTATTTCTTCCCATTTAATAAATCAGGTTAAAATTAGAGATTGCAAAATCTTTTTCAAATTTAGCAGTTTTGAAAGTTACGATTGAGAAAAAGAAGGTTGGCTGTGTATGGAAATTTATATGATACCCATATAATTTAAGGAAATATTAATTTAATATTAATTATGGAAATTAGGATCGTTTATGAAAATAAATAAAATAAACTTATATAGTAATATATATATAAATATATATAATATATAGAATATATATTACATATATATATAATATTTATTAATTATTATATAATATATATAATATAATATATATTATAATATTATATTTATAATATATATTATAATAATATTATTTTATATATATAGTGTGTGCATGCAAAGTGCCGGGAACGTAAAGACCCGTGTCATGGCATAAAGAATAAGAGACAATTGTGCAACAACTGATGTCATTCAAATTGGTTTTACATTCAAGCATTGCTCCCTTTTAACGCGACCTCTAGTATTTAATTTCTTTTTCTCTTTTTTCTTTTCTTCTTTTTTCTTTATTTCTATTTCTTTTCATATTTTTCTTCATTTAATCTTTTTCTCTCTTCTATCGCTTCTCTTTTTTTTATTTTTTTTTTTTTCTTCTTCTTCTCTTCTTCTTTCTCTTTTTTCTTTTTTTCTTTTTGTCTTCTTTTCTTCTATTTCTTCTTACTTTTTTTTTTTTTCTCGTTTTACTTTCCACCTTCTTATTCTCATTCATTTTAAACCTACTCCCCCCACTCCCCAAACACACCTCATTTGTTAACTTCTTTTTATTATTTATTATTATTATTATTATTTATTAGTTTATTGTATATTACTATCATTAATATTTTTCATTATTTGTTGTTATATTCATCGTAATTATTATAAAATTATATATTTTTTTATTATATATACAATGTGAGATTATTATATAATTATTATATATCTATTACTTATTTATATTAATTATATATTATTGTTTACATCATGTTTTTAAGATATCATTCAAAATATGTTATTTTGATCTAGAATATATTGAGGTTAGTGAAACGGTAGTTTTAGTTATTAGGTATTATATATTAATATATCTAAAGCTTATATAATTATATTATAAGATTATCATTATATTATTGTTCTTTATTATATTTTTATTATTTTGTATATTATTATAGATATTGATAATAATTTTTATCAACTTTATCAATTTCTTTCATTATTTATTATATTCATTACGTGAAAAATAAATTGAAAATTAATGAAAAAAATAAATTTACTTTTAAATAAATGAAAAAAATTAATTGCAATGATTTAAATCCGAAGCAATAAAGATTGTAGGAGGCCTCCTATAATAGCTTTATATGTATTTAATTAATATTATGTATTATTCATTATATTATTATATATCAGTTATTATTGATTATATATTAATTATATTAATTATATATTATTATTTAAAATAAATCTTCATTCACATGTGCTAGAAATACGATTACACTTTATTCTTTATATATTATGATAGTATTTTATTTTATTATTATTTTATTATTAATTATTTGATTGCATCATGATTTAAAATTACCAAATCTATCATTAAATAATGTAAAATAGACTCTCATAATTATATGCTAGTATTTTATTTGGAACAAGAGTATGTCCTATCTATGATTATTAAAATTACCAGATCTTATTATTCATTTATGTTATTATTTTTTTATATTATATAATTGAGTTTTCATTCTTTATAATTTTTTTAAACTGCCTGATAGCTTTTAATCCTATTGATAAATTAAAATAATTGGATTTTTTAAATGCATTATATATATATATATATTATATATATATATAAGAATTATATACATAAATATATATATATATATATTATCATATATATATATATATATATATATAATATTAATAGAACCACAATTTATTTAAAGTATTGGACAGTCATATCAATTTGCTATATCATTTTCAATATCATATAACACTTTTGCAGTATAAACTGCAATGTACAAAATGAAATGAGATTGATATGAATAACAGCTATAAACATATAATAATAATATAATATAATAAATAATAATAAATATAAAATAATAATAATAATAATGAAAATAAGTAATAATAATAAATTATAATAATAAATAATAAATAACACAATAAGAATATAATTAATACTAAAATCGTAATAATAATGTGTACTGAAGGGCAGACACGATTGCACCAGCCAATTATGAGCGTGAAAGTGTATATTATGAGGCGAAAAGACAATGATGTTTTATCAAAATGGAAGAAGGTAAGGTTAACGGTGATATGACCCGCACAGGAGAACTGAGGCTATAGGAGGATTTCCGGGAATTGCACGGACGGAAATTAAAAAATAGGCACATATGCGGAAGAGAATAGTGAATAATGGGAGATTTACATGGAACATGTTGGACCAGGAGAAGTGTGGAGAAGTGTATATAGGAAGCTTCAGCGTTGGCAGAGAAAAACAGAAGCTGGGAGAAGAGAGGTGATTAGATTTCTGTTTAAGAATGGCGTTAACGTTCATTTGATTAAGCAAAAATATAACTCCTCGGTCATAATATCAAAATAATTCTTTCAATGATTATAAAGTTTTCCTCGTGTAAAACTTATGGTTGGGCTGATAAGCAGAAATGAAATTCACTACCAAGAAACGTAAGGTACTTTACATTGCATCTGAAATAAAGATTTTAATCATGGCATGAATGGGAAGTGGCAATGAAAAGGATAAAGAGCAGGATGCAGAACAGAGATTATCAAACACAATAAAAATAACATGACAGGGTGGAGTGGAAGTGCTGAGGATGTGAAACTTAAAGAAGCGGTGTATAAAAAAACGCAGAAGCGATGGGATAAAAAAATGCATAGAGACAAAAAAAGAAAGAAAACACCATGTAGATAGAATAGTGTTAAATGTGATATATAGAAATTAGATGATTTTAGGAGATGGATGTAAATAACGAAGGTGGTGCAGAGTAGACAAGAGATTATGTAGAGGGCTCGTGAAGGTGTGAATAGAGTGAAAAGGAGTAGCAAAAGTAAACACCTGGAAAAGATTGTAATGAGTGAAGATTATACAAGCTAGAAAGCTGGTTTTTAATATAGCTAGATTATAGGAAAGCTCGACACCATGGCGATGTATAAAGGGCGAAACATGAACCTCTAATATAAATCAAGGAGATGAACGAAACGAGGGAGGAGATTCTTTGAGATTTGTAAATGGGATGGCTGTAGTGGAGAAGAGATGCAAGAGTTGATTTGTATGGATCGATCGAGAGGGATGTGGTAATGATCACGGAGGAGGAGATGATCAGGTGGCTGAAGAATATGTAATGAACGAAAAGGCGGCTGGAGACATGTAATGTTGCGGAGATGTGAAACAATGAGATGAAGACAGGAATGACATAAATCTGTAGATAATAGGTGAAGATGAAGTTTAAGTACCAGTGAAAGAAGTAGGCAACAATTTGCCACAAATATATAAAAAGGAGATAAAAACGAATTGGGTAACTACAGGATTGATTAATGTCGCACCATGCGAAGATCTATGAGAGAATATTGGAGGAAGAATCGAGGAGAGGTGGTGAACACAAGCTAGGAGATGGCAGGCATATTTTAGCGGGGAATCAAATATAGATTGGTAGTTCCGGTTGAAAGATAGATAAAGTGATAAAGAACTGGAATCTTAATAGGAAACTAACGCAGTTTTGTATAATCTAGAAAGGCGTTTGATATGCAGGATTTGTAGAGGATGAGTGACTAGAATGAATAATACCGGAAAATTAATAAAGCAATAAAGAACACATTAGAGGATAGTTAAGCGTAGAGTAAGGGACTATGTCACGGGAGGGAGAATGGATTTTACGTCACGCGGGGTGAAGAAGGGAGGCTTTCCCATACTGTATATTAATATCTGACAGTTGTGGGAATCGGCCGGAACAGCTGGAAGGGTGAATTTTGGATAAAGCTGATGACTACGTGTTGTTGCGAAACTCAGGAGAGAACTGCAGGTTTTCTGGAGGTTGGGAATGAGAGTTGGCAGAAATGGTATGAGATAACCGAAGGAAGGCGAATGGTGATTGAACTGGGAGGGTTGTGGAGAATGTCCTGATCTAAGTTTGCGGGAGAAAGGCTGAGACAAAGACGGACCAGTATTATTTATTTAGGAGTGCATGTGGAGATGGAAACCGACACAATGTGAATTAAATAGAGAATAGAGAAGTTCCCCTCCTAATATTGTTCCCATTGTTGAAGAAAAAAGCAATTTCGAGACGAGTCAAGATGTGATGTACACAAGTACACTGAGACCATACTGATTACTGACATGAGCATTGGCTCTTAAAACGAGAGCAAAGAGCAAGTTGGAAGGCGTGCGAGATGCACGTGTTCGGTTATCATAACGATTTAAGTGCTCGTCTAGCTCAGCTACATGTAGATTCAGATTTTAGTGTTAGAGCGTCGATGGAAGGGATATCGGAGGTAAGAAAATTTGCCACTTTAGAAGTTAGGAACGAGTAGGTTGCCTTGAACTATTTGAATTAAATTGCGAGTTTTAGATTATATTGAACTTGTAAGAAAAGTTAGTGTTTAGGGATGGGGCTAATTAATAGGTCTAGTAAATTTTGTATATTTACTTGGCGGAAAGGATTTATAATACTTTAAATTTTCTAAACCAACTTAATGTTTAAAAAAAAAAATTTTTTTAAATTTGCTTTAATATTTTAGTCTTGAATCAGAGGTTTAAAAAATGGTTATGAATTACAAGGGTGAATACGCTTCAAACAGAGTGACATTTGTTTTGAGAGCATTAGTTTCGGCAAAGCTAGTGTCATCCACTGGTCATGTGCAGTATGTTAGTTGGGTTTCGTGCAGAATCCGCGAAAAAAAAAAAAACTATGAAATTAGTCTAATATAATATGGGTGCTATGCTAGATAGCTAGCGAACAATTTCAACAAGCGATTATTCTTATACTTTAATCAACTATTTCCCAACACTTGTATTTAATTTAAACATATTGAAACGATTTGGTTCGTATTGCGATTACAAAGATTATTGTCAATGGTTGCAGAAGAATTCTAAGGAATAATTTAATGAGAATCAAAGTAGAGGTAGAGTTACAGTATTAGGATTTTTTTTAATTATTATTTTTATTGGTCATTTCGAAAAGAGAAGTTGAAGGAAAGGGTTAGAAGAGGATAAAAGGATTTTTTTTTCTTTTTATAGGGATCAAAATTACAAGATTCGTGATTTTAGTTTTGAAAAGGAAATTTAAATTGCTATTTCATTCCTATAGTTTTATGCTTTATTATATCTGCAGGTGATTGATGCTTTAAACAATTTATGCACAAAACACAGAAAAAATTTAAGTAGAAGACAATCTAATACGATGCCGAAGTCTTTGCCAGTACTTAAACATCCACTTATGAACCCAGAGGCAGGGTCGTGAGGAACAATTAATCTTTATTAAACTATTCAATGTTGTATTACCACTTTTTTTTGTTCATTATAAAATATGTGTTTCATGTCATTTATTTTAAAACTTGTTTTTCTTTATTATAAAGTTTTATCACAATAAAATTAATTTTTACTTTTTAACGAAACTCATTTTCTGTGATATATTTAGTAATTTATAAATTTATTTTTTAATTTTGTTGTAATTATATTATTTTAACTTTTTAAAGTTTATTTCCTTGTCCTTTATCATTTTAAAAAAGGTTTGTCTAAATTACTGCACTTAAACCAATTCGAAAAGAAAACTCAATTCAATATTAGCTGTAAATGTTGGCACTTGGTAGCACCAGAGTTCATAAAGCCTATTTTCAATGACTTACGGAAAGTAAAGGTAAAATTAAATGTCAATTATATAAATATAATATATTCTTAAATATAAATATAAAAATATTTGTTAGTTTACTTTTCTTCTTTTGGGCGTTTTTTCCTCTCTATCATCCCTCTTCCTTTTTAAGTCATCTACGCCTCTCTTCGACGAACTCTCTCGGGTTTCCCGACGCAACGACTTCTGCGGACTTTCCACCACTTTCGCCAACATTTGAGCTTGAATGAACTCCTAAAAAGGAAAAAAATAAACGAATGTGAACCATGGTACAACAGTAGAGAGACAAAGTCTCGAGGCAGCAGAGTCCGGGTTAGATTCCTCGTCCGGATTCTAGGTAGCAATTACCTATAGTAGTTGACCTCCTCAAATAGGGAAATGCCCATCAGGTGCAAACTTTCAAGTGTTTAATCAAATTTTCCATAATATACAAAAAACGAAAAATATTTTATGGACTAAATGAATAGAAAAGTAATTTTCTAATAAACAAAATTAAAATTTATATACATTTACACAAAACTTTTGGGAAAGTAAACCTTTTTTATTTTAAGATTTAAAAAATTATTTTTTGGTGTTGGAGAAAAAATTCATTTATGTATAAAATGGATGCACACAAACCTCCAAAGTTTCAACGGCGTCGCCCAACATTTCGTGCGCCATTCGGTAAATATTATGATTTCTTGTATTGTACATTTTAGCGTTTAGGAACATGATTAAAAGATCGCGTTGAAACTCGGAAGTTGTTCGGATTGATCCATTTTCTATTTGTCGTTTTATAGTCATCAAATCCATTGGCCTGAAAATAAACATATTTGTTACTCCAACTTGAAAAATTATATGGCTAAAAAGTCAAATTTTAAGACATTTATTTTAACTTCAAACATTTTGTACCTTTCAATACGCAAATAAGAAAGGAAATATTAAGAGGAATATAATACCTGTAGACAATTGAATGATAGCCTGGAACTTTTTCTTCCGTAATAGGTTTGAGAAATATAGAGGCGTTTTTGTGGGCGGCGATATCGTTCCAAAGTAACATAATTGACCTTTTCCAAACTCGATGCGCCTTCTCGGCTTCGGGATCGTCACTATAATAAATTAAGAAAATCTTAAATGATTCATTACATAAAATACGAAGAGAACAGAAATACATTACTCAATATGTGAAAACAAAGTTTCGGTTAATGTATTAAAATTGCAAAAATTAATAAGTGAAAAATGACTTATGACTCAATCAAATAACTTATCACTATAAATAAAGTCTGGTAAACAATGATTAGTAGATTAATAACTATTGTTATCTTTTATTGGACAAGCAAGAATATATCAAAATTTACGACGCAATATTTAGTCGAAAGACAAATCTTGATTTCCTTATTAATACTATAGCCTACACGTAATATCACTAATACTTTTCGTTAGTCAGTTAGGCACTATAATTAGAAATAATATATAGTATCTGGACCATAAGTTCGACAGGATAATAATCACGTCGTATCATAAATGTGTTCAATGAGAAAAGCATATATTTATTATATGATAATAGATCACAAGTCCACTATTTTATTTTTTAAATGTTTTAAATAGGTATATATATATATAAATTGTTGCCTTCATATTTTCCTCTCACTACATAAAAGGAAAGTGTTTTCTATAATGGTATGGGGTCGTTAATACATCCCCGTTGATAGGTGAGGGGGTTAAGATATATATATTATATATAATATATATTTATATAAAGCCGTTTTCGTATCAAACTACTCAAATAAATATATTACATAAATAATATAAATTTAGATATATAATACTTTAACTATTAATGAACTTTGTTCGTTTTAAAATTCTAAATATTCTAGTTGAAAAAACAAATTTCATTTATTAGTATGATGTACTAAGTTAATTACCTTAAGATGTATTTCTGTATAAATCAGAGAATAAATATAATTAGTAGAATATATTGACTCTGTTTTCCTAATGTAGTATGCTACTTTTTAGCAAATATTATTATTTCACGAATATTGAATATGCAGTTTTGTTATTGTTTCATTTTATAATGTTTATTATTACAACATATTAGTACATAATAGGTAGTTTTGACTTGATATATATATAATATAACGCATAATTCTAAAGTATTAATTAAATACAGACTATATAGCCTCATTAATAAATTTAACTATGTGACTTTTTCTAATAATATAGTTATTATATGTCACGTAAGCTAGAAGTCATGATATTATTGAGACTATTATTATTATTATTTCCACTCATTACTCTCATCTCTCTCTACTCATATCATATTCTCTCTATATCTTATCTCTCTCTCCTCTTCATCTCTCTCTCTCTCTCTCATCTCTCTCTCATATCTCTCTTCTCTTCTCCTCTATCATTCTCTCCTCTCTCTCTACTCTCTTATATATATATACTCTCCCCTCTTATTCATCTCTCTCTCTCTCTCTACTCTCTATCTCTCTCTCTTCATCTCGTCTCTTTCTACTCTTCATTCTCTCTCTACTCCTCTCTCCTCTCTCATCTCTCTCCTCCTCTCTCTCTCTCTTATCTCTCTTTCTATCACTCTTATCTTCTCTCTTCTCTTCTCTCTCCTCTCTCTCCATTTCTCACTCTCTCACTACTCACTATCATCTCTCATTCTTCTCATCTCTATACTCTATCCTACGTCATGGCTCTCGTCTCTCGTAGAAATTCACTCTCTCTTCGTGAACTTCTTTGTTCTCTACATGTGCATTACTCTCTGTCTTTCTCATACTCACTTGTCTATTTTCCTCTATGCCTCTTTGCTCAGATTTTTTCGTTCTAGTCCCCAATAAGTTCCTACCCATTTTTCCCGAGCACTGATGGAGCATCCCGTTATTTAACTCGCCTGCCGCTGCGTTACTTCTCATAAGTTTCCAAAACCTCTGATAGTAATTTATACTTATATAGTTTTATGGTTACTTATAGTCGAACTGAGCTGTAACACCCTTTGTCAATTCAAAAACTCTCACTAGTCCTCTTTCACTCCGCCTGCTGTGCTATGAACCTCTGTATTAAACGAATATTACCCACTAGTAGAATATTTAATATTTCAAAGGTATGGAAATTAATTATGATGAATAAACTATTTTTTATGTTTTTGTTTCTACATATTTCAATGTATTTTAATAAGAAAAAGAGAGTGACATGTCTCTTTGCATTCCTTTAAGTTCGTAATAATAATAATGAACTAATACATTTTCTAAAGGTATCCTTTCGCTCCAAGCCGGATTTTGAACCAGGAATACAGCTTTCGGCATTTGTGTATTACCTGTAAAACATATTGTTCTGCTGCTCATCTCTCAGTGGACGGAGGGTTATGAAGTCTGTAGTTAATGTCCACTCCTCACTTCTGCCACCAATCCATAGACGACTTTGAGTGACTTCCACCAATCCTCTCCAACCCTCCTTCAAAATAACAAGTTTATATTTTTCAGGCATGCTATGGTTGCTCTTTTTTCTCCGAAAATACAAATTCTCGTTATCTGGGACAACGCTCTCTAAAGATAACTTCCTTCACTTTCCTCCCCTTCTCCGTTAATTTACAAAACGTCTAGACTCTATACCTGTCTCACTCTCTTTAACACCTAGTTCTTCTCTCAAACTTCGTGTCTTCTAAAATTTGACGTATTACAATTCCTTGAAATTTTTGCGCTCTCTCTCCTTCTTATGCCCTGTTTACTAGGCCTATGTGCTTTTCAACCACATCTCTTCTGTTCTTCTCACTTCTGTACGGTACTCTCACTAAGCAACACTAACGTACTGCTTTACCAATTCGCATTGACTCTACTTATCCACACATCTCATTTGTGCTTCTTTACTAGCATTTCTACCTACACTCCTTCTTCTTCAGATAATACTCTCTTGTCTTCTAATTTTCTCTTTACTTCATTCCTCATACTATATACTTCTTCTCATGTCATACTCTCTCTCCCTCTCCTCCCTCCTCTCTCTCGGCCTTTGCTGCGATCATCACTGCTTTCGTCCTTCTTCTATCTGCTTGCTGGCATTAATACAGTAAACTTTTGCCTATATCCACGCTACTCACATCAAAGGCACCAATTCTCAAAGTCTCTTTTAATAAGCCCCCACGTTGACTTCATGACCTCAGTTTGCAATTGTTCCAATTTAGGTATATGAAATCAATTATACTTCAGATACTAATTAGATGATTTGCCATCACCGTGATAATGACTATAGCACCTGGGAATTTATAAATTCACTTAACTACCATTAATCCATTTCATCTGCTCTCCTACAAAACATATCCAATAAATACACAATTGACTGAGCTCTCCTATGCAATCGTTGTCTCTTGTAAAGTATGTATGTGGATTCTAATGAGTATTAGCTGCTTACTAGTTACGTGGCTCTCGATAATTAGTCTATGGTTTGGTAATTACTTTCATGAATTTAATTGATATTATATCTTTTGTCGTGTATCTATAATTTAGTGTGAATGATGACCCAAGTACTTGCATATGTTTCTTGTTAGGCTTATGGCGCCCTTATTGACAGTCATGTACAGCTAACATATCTTCTTAGACTTATTTCTAACATTCTGCATTGTCTCGAGTTTGAATATGTATATTTCCTGTGATAATTCTTGTAGCAATTTACCATAAATAGACACTGAGCGGTCTGTCTACTTCACCAAGCTCAATTTAAGAGTCTGCAAAGAGGTATTTGGTCAATAGGTGGCAAGCTAGGTAAAGAGCTCTTACAATCCACCAAGATTTAGTTTTTAACCCACTCAAAAATTGATTGCAAGCCCCTATCTGCAGGGTAGCCTTCTTTAATAATTTTAATATATACATATATGTAATAATATAGATAACTTCCTAAAATAAACACAGTTGCCTTTAAATAAATTAAGATTATGTGTGAGATCATACCCCTACGTCCTCGAACATCAATCATAACACTGCAGTCGCAGTTTGTTATTCTTTTCACCAGTGCTTTCATATTTATATGTCCTTGACTACATAAACCCTTAAAATGTAAGTTAGTTCAATGTTCGCTTAGTAGGCCAAGGCGCTGTTTGTTCTTATTCTCCTCTGTCTATCCTAGTAACTTTCCTAAAAAGTGAGATAATCTACATCCTCAATTTTTCTTTCATAACAAGTATGGATTCAGATTCAATATATTCTATTTTGGTAATATCCAATATTATCTCAGTGATCTATGGTTAAATTATCTGATGGACTTTTATGGAAGCTTATACATATGGATGGTGAATTTAATTTATAAACACTTAGAATACTTCATAGATTCTCCCTACATAAGTGCGGTACTAATGATTAGTGTGATAGCTCATATGTATATTTTAGTTGTTTGCATTTCATTCTGACAGTGAAACGCTTATACACCAACTCCAACTACAGATAGTTTCATGTTTAAAAATTCTCCCTCTAATGCCCATGCTCACTTACTCCTATATTATGTCTATGTATGCATAATGGTACTAAGAAGTCTCTACGTGATTTCTGAGAAGTAACAAAACTTCCATTGGCTAGCTAATAATCCTATCATATTAATCTTCATCGCTTATGCGTGTTTTCCTCTGCATCATACTGTTTCTATTTTCCTCTTCTATATCATCAGTCTATGATAAAACTCAATAATAGCTCACAC